>JADRCH010000005.1:1891165-1927967 GCA_019843965.1 Rhynchomys soricoides | reverse complement strand
AAGAAGAAGAAGAAGAAGAAGAAGAAGAAGAAGAAGAAGAAGAAGAAGAAGAAGAAGAAGAAGAAGAAGAAATAATTAAGATATCATTCCAAATTTCAAGTTTTAGAATTGAGTGGTATAGAAATAAATATGGACAAGCTGATTAAGGAAATTGAATTGAAGATACAAGTCCACATACCCATTGACTCCTGATTTTTTTAACAAGCCCCCCCCACCAAAAAAAAAAAAAAACACTGGAGAAAAGACAGCATTTTCAATAAGCGATGCTGGCCAAACAGCATGACATTTAGAAGAGAGCAAATAGATTCATATCGATTACACCATACAAAACTCAACTCTAAATATGTCAGTAATATTAAGATAAGAGCAGGTGCCTGAATCTGATAAAAGAGAAAGTAAGAAATAATCTTTAAACTCATAAGCACAGAAATGGGTTTTCTGAACAGAACACCAACAACAAAGACACTAAGAACAACAATTAAAAAACAGAACCTTATGAAACTGAAAATGTTTTAAAGAGCACAAGACACCATCATTCAGGCAAAGCAGAAAGCCACAGAATGAGAAAATATATATCTGGAATATGAAAAGAAGTAAACAAATTGAACAAGAAAACAAGTAGTCCAGTTTTAAAATGTATTACAAAACTAAGCAAAATTACAGTTATGAAATAGCAATAAAAATAATTTTATGTTAGGAGGTCACCACAACATGATGAACGGTATTGAAGGAACACAGCATTAGGAAGGTTGAGAACCACTAGATAAGGGAAAATGAGAGGATCTCCCTAGGAAGGGGAATAGAATATATTGTAATGGAGAGACAAGGGAAACTAGACTAGGATTAAACGGGGGGCGGGGGGGGGGATGGAAGGTAAGTATAAAGAAGGGAATTCGGGGCAGGGGAAATAACACTAAGGATCATTTTTAAAAAACAAGGAAATTTAGTAGTGTAGAAGCTTCCTAAAATATATATGAATATGAAAGGTATGAAGATGAAGTCACCAAATAATAAGGAAGACAAGTCCCCAACTAGACACCTTAAGCTGCTAAATAAAATCTTCAGTCCCATGAATGGGCTACACCTTGTTGAATCTTTGCTTAAATCTGCCCCCCACCCCCCGGAAATTTCTCAACAACTCAGGCTATTTCCAAGGTCTCTCTCTCCAACCTGATGGTAAGACAACACTTGATGTATCTCATTAAAGATGAAAAGTTGACAGTGTGCCTTCTCTCATGCTTCACTCATTTTGACTAGCATTCATGGTACTGTGAGGTACTGTGCCTGCTACTGAAAGATGTCAGTCTCTCCTGGCTCCAAATCCTGTGACCAACAATCCTGTGCTGGTTCAATAGTAGCACAAATATGGGAATACTCAAAGACTTACTGGTTATACGGCCCATTTCAAGAGCTGTTTCATCTTGAACCAGTATTTCATTATACCAGTGCTTCACTCAGCCCTAAATTAGATGTCAAATTCCATTCCTCCAGACTCAGGGATCCATGCAGAAGAGGAGGTAAAAAGATGGTACGTTCCAGAGGTGGTAGATCACTCCAAGAAAATAGTGATTTTGTGAATGTGTGTGTGTGTGTGTGTTTTTCATTCATTCATTCATTCATTCTTTCTTTATTTGAATTTTGTTTTTTTCTTTGTCTTAAAGAGAAAGAAAGAAAAAAAGAACATTATTTACGGGCTCTTTCTGATAAAAATATATTATATAATTTTTTTAAGTAACTCCCTTAAGAAGAAAATAAAGAATACATATGCTCGATAATATGCATAAAACTTAATGTCTGTTATTGGTGCTCACTGAACATAACCCTAATTACCCTAAATTATTTGTATTAGGTAATTGAAATGACTAAACTCATATTTTGCCATTTGTCATTCATTGTCAGCTATGCTTATATTTTAAAAAGATTTCTCTTAGCTTTTTAGATTATAATATAATTAGACCATTACTTTTTCCTTTTCTTCCCTTTAAACCTTCTCATACATGCCTCCTTGCTCTCTTCGAAATCCATGGACTCTTTTTACGTTAATTATTGTTATATGCATATTTGTGCATGAAAACCATAGCTCTACATGTAACTTACATATACCTTGCTCAGTTTGTATAAATTTACTCTCATGTGTGTTCTCAGGGCTGTCCATTTGGTATTGGATAAGCAATTTATGTGTTCATACTTGATGAAGACTTTTCTCCCTTGTTCACTTGTTCATCATTTAACAGTTGCCCATAGTGCCTTCTGTAGGGTTAATATTCCTGGGCTTCACATACCTCTGCCCATGTTAGCATGGTTATTGTTCAGGTTCTCTCTCTCTCTCTCTCTCTCTGTATGTGTGTTGCATGTGTGCGTGTGTGTGTTTTATGTTCTACAATTAGAAAGTGCTATTTTTAATTAATGTAGAAATTAATTGATTCATTGTAAAGTTTTTATATGTAATTTATTGGTCTTCCTCTCATTCTTCTTTCCCATCCAATTCTGTTTTCTTTATCTCTAGTAGTCCCATTTCCAATCCCTTGTCATCCATATTTTTACACTCCCTGCACCTCAACAGGTTTTTTTGTTCTTTCTTTGTCTTCTTTCAGGTTCTAGGACCTCTGTTCACATATATGCATCCCCACATATATGCACATATAGAAACTGAAAGATAAGACCAATATATTAGAGGGAACACTCAATATTTTTCTAGGTCTGGTTTACCTCACATTTTCACAATAACTGGTGAAAACTTCATAACAATTGTCTTATTTTAAGGACAAATTTTCTTCACAAAATGAATTCCTAAGCTCACCAAGAAAGGTCATGTAAAACTCAGAGGTAGAGATGGCTCTTGGTTCTGTGTAGGGTTTAATCTGTAAAGGTAAATGTTGTAAGCTGTTATTTTTAAAAATATAGCTTAGATCTTTATAGGAATTGGTACAGTCTCTAAATTATAGGGAAATGTGTCTCTTGTGAAGAACAAAGAGCCTGGGTTTCAATAAGATGGGTTCCTATCCTTGTTAGCAATTGTAACTCCATTTATTTGTTTGTTTGCTTGCTTCACTTCTTCATTGCTGCTCTCTGTATAGATTTTCTTCTGATATTGATTAAAATTCTATCTTTATCATGTTTGTTTTTATTTTTAAGGTTGTTTTTGTTCTTTGATAGGGTCATATCTATTTAATTAACTTTAATACTTTTTAATAAATGAACAGATTATCAAATTAGCGTCTAAATGCTCATCTTCATACCCATGGATGAGTACAGTTCTCCATCCTCAGAGAAACGTTTTATTTTGCTGAGTGGTTTATTTTGTGTACCTTAATCACCTTTTTAAAAATCACACATTGAGGTCATTGATTCATTTGAAGTTCAGCTTTTGGACAGAATGATAAATATGATTCTATTTGTCTTCTTCTACATGTACACATCCACTTAGACTGGTTCCATTTTCCCAAGATGCTTTTATTTCCATTGAGTATTTCTGGATTTTTTTAATTCCCCTTCAGTATTGTTTGAACTGTATTTTTTTCCTTTTCCTTTTGAATTCGAGTATTGTCTTTTCAAAGTCTTTAAGAATTGTGTTGAGATTTTGATGGAGATTACATCAAATTTGTATATTGCTTTTGGTAAGATAGCCATTTTTACTATGTTAGTTCTACTGATTTATGAACATGGGAAATATTTTTCATCTTCTAGTTATCTTCTTCACTTTCTTTCTTCAAAGCCTTGAAGTTTTTGTTATGCAAGTTATTCACTTGCTCAGTTAGGGTTACCCCAAGATATTATATATTTACAGTAACTAATGTTTCTCTAATTTCTTTTTCAGTTCTTTTGTAATTTTTATAAAGGAAGCCTGCTGGTATTATTATTTTTATTATTATTATTATTATTATTAGTAGTAGTAGTAGTAGTAGTAGTAGTAGTAGCAGCAGCAGCAGCAGCAGCAGCAGCAGCAGCAGCAGCAGCAGCAGCAGGTGTATATCTTGTATCCTTTCACTTCACTGAAGGTGTTTATCAGTGGTAGGAGTTCCCTGGCTAAACTTTTTGGGTTGCTTATGTATACTATCATGTACAAATAACAATACTTTGACATTTTCCCTTTCCAAATTGTATCCCCTCGATCTCCTTCAGTTGTCTTAGTGCTTTAGCTAGAACATGAAGTACTCTATTGAATATATGTCGAACGAATGGGCAATCTTAGCTTGCTCCTGATTTTAGTGAAATTGCTTTGAGTGTCTCAGTTTCATTTGGTGTTGGCTATGGTCTTGCTGTAAAATGCCTTTATTTTGTTAGGTTTGCCCTTTTTATCCGTAATCTCTTCAGGAGTTTTAATATGAAGGGGTGTTTTTTTTGTGAAAGGCTTTTTCTGCATCTAATGAAATGAATAATTTTTTTTCTTTTAGTTCATTTATACAGTGGGTTATATTGACTAATTTTTATATTTTGAGCCATCTCTGCATCTTTGGAATGAAGCATGCTTGATCACAGTGGATGATATTTTTAATGTGTCTTTGGATTTGGCTTGCCAGTATTTTGCTGAGTGGTTTTGCAACTGTATTCATAAGGAAAATTGATCTGCAATTCTCTTTTGTCATTGTTATTGTTGAGGTTGTGGTTGTAATTGTTGAACTCTATGTGGTTTTGGTAGCTGGGTGACTGTACCCTCCTAAAATGAATTTAGCTATGTACCTTCTGTTTCTAGTTGTGGAATAATTTGAGGAGTATTGGCATTAACTTTTTTGAAAGTCTGGCAGAATCCTGTTCTAAAACTGCTTGGTTTTGGCCCTTTTCCAGTTGGGAGAGATTTTAACAACTGCTTTTATTTACTTAGGGGTTGTAGGTCTACTTATATTGCTTATCTGGTCTTGATTTAACTTTGGTAAGTGGTATCTGTGGGGAAAACTATCCATTTACATTGAATGTTTCCAATTTTATGGAGTACATGTTTTTAAATTATGACATAATAGTTTTTTTTTTTAAATTTCTGTAGTACCTGTTTTGTTCACATTTTCATTTCTGACTTTGTTAATTTGGATATTCTTTCTCTATATTTTGGTTAGTTTGTATTGCTTTGTCTAACTTGTTGATAGATAAGGACCAATTTTTTGTTTCCCTGATTTTTTGTTTTATTCTTTTTTTCTCTTGTATTGCTTTCAGCCCTCAGTTTTATTATTTCCTGCTGTCTACTCCTTTGGGGTGTGTTCACTTCTTTATGTTCTACAGATTTCAGGTTTGCTTCAAATGGTATGAGATATCTGCTGATTTTTAATGTAGGCATATCACTATAAACTTTTCCCAAGCATCACTTTTCATTGTGTCCGATAGGTCTGAGTATGTTGTGCATTCATTTTTATTTAATTCTACTAAGTCTTTATTTCTTCTCTATTTCTGTCTTGACCGATTGAGTAGAGAGTTGTTCAGTCCCCATGAGTTTGTAGGCTTTCTGTAGTTTTTGTTGTTGAAATCTAGTTTTAATAATGGAGGTTTGAAAGAATATAGAAATTTTCAATTACTTTTGTGTCTGTTGAGACTTGCTTTGTGGCCAAGTATGTCATCAACTTTGGAGCAAGTTCCATGGGATGCTGAGAAGAAGATATATTCATTTTATGTTTGGGTGAAATGTTCTGTAAATATTTGTTAGATCCATTTGGTTTAGAACATCTACTAGCTCCAATACTTTTTTGTTTAGGTTTGTCTGGATGACCTGTTCATTGTTGAGAGTGGTGTTTTAAAGTTTCCCACTATCAATGTGTGAGAGTCAATGTGTGACTTAAGTTTTAGTAATGCTTCTTTTACAAATGTGGGTGCCCTTGCATTTGTCATAAATATTAAGAATTCATACTTCATCTTGGTATATTTTTTGTTTGATGAGTATGAGGTGTTATTCACTGTCACTTTTGAATAATTTTTGTTGGAAGTCTATCTTGTTAGATATTAGAATGGCTACAACAGCTTGCTTCTCATGTTCTTCATCTTTTTTTAAACCCTTTTTGCTGAGGTAATATCTAATTTTGATGGTCAGATGTTTTATATATGCAGCAGAAAAAAAGGATCCTGTTTTCACATTCATTCTTTTTGTCTGTTTCTTTTTTATTAGGGAATTGAATTCATTGATATTGAGAGATGTCAATAGCCAATGATTATTAATTCCTGATATTTTGTTGTTGCTGCTGCTATTGCTGCCACTGGTGGAAGTATGTAGGTGTATGTATGTTGTGTATGTATGTATGTTTGTATGTACGCCCTTCTCTTCCTTTGGCTTTACTTATGTGAGGTTATTTATTTTCTGTGTACTCATGTATGAAGTTAACTTCCTTGGGTTGGTGGTTTTTTTCCTAGTATCTTCGGTGGGGCTAGATTTATAGATGTATATTGTTTAAATTTGACATTATCATGCAACATCTTTTTTTCCATCTATAGTGTTTGAAAATTTTGCAAGATATAGTTGTCTGGACTGATATCTGTCACCTGTTAGGGTATTTAAGGCACCTGTCCAAGTCCTTGACTTTTAGAGTCTCCATTGAGAATTCTGGTCTAATTCTAATAGGTCTGCATTCATATGTTACTTAATCTTTTTCCTTTGCACTTTTTAATATTCATTTTTTGCTGTATCTTTAATGTTTTTGTTATTATGTAGTGAGAGGACTTTCTTTTCTGGTTCCATCCATTTGAAATTTTGTATGCTTCTTGTATTGTTATAGGCATCCCCTTCTGTAGGTTAGGGAAATTTTCATCTAAAATTTTGTTGATTTTCATCCAACATTTTCATGGCCTTTGAGCTTGATTCCTCTCCTATTTCTATTATTCTTAAGTTTGGTCTTTTCATAGTGTTCCACTTTTTCTGGATGTTTTGCATAAGGAAATATTTGGATCTAATATTTTCTTTGAACAATATATCTTCTTATTTTGTCTTCAATGCTTGAGATTCTGTCTTCCATGCCTTGTATTCTGCCAGTGATGGTTACATCTTTAGTTCCTGTTCACTTACCTAGATTTTCCATTTCCAGAATCCCCTCAGTTTCTGTTTTTTGCTTTTTTATCATTTCTATTTCTATTTTTACATTTTGATACCTTTGTTCACTTTCTTTAACTGTTTGGCCTTCTTGGGCTTCTTTAAAGGATTTATGCATTTCCTCCAAATTTTTGTGTGTGTCATTTTCTTGATTTTTAAAAGGGATTTATTCCCTTTTTAAAAAGATATTTAAAAGGGATCCTTTTTAAAAGAGATTTATTCATTTTTTCTTTAAGAACCCCTATGGTCTTTATAAAGCTGGTTTTAAGATCTTTTGCTTGTGCTTCTGCTATATTGGAATATTCAGGGGTCCTTGTAGGAGGATAGCTGGGCTCTGGTGGTGACATGTTGCCCTGACTGTTGTTGACTGTGTTCTTATGCTGGCATCTAGGCTTGTTGGTTTGGGGTGATTATAGGTCTAGGTACCAATTTCTGAATTTGACTTTGTTGGATGGGTATTTTGTTTGTGAGTTTCTGTTTCCTCTCTGATCTTATAGCATTTGTGGCTTGTAATTGAGCATGGAGTCTTCACCAAAGTTAGGGGCTGGACTTCTGGTGACTGGCATACTCTCTTCTCAAGCAAGGGTCTTCACCCAAGTTGAGGGGTGGAATTCTGGTGGCCTTCATGGTCTTTGATCCAGCAGGGAATCTATGTCCAAACTTAGGACTGGTACACTGAAGATAGTATGGATGTCAAGCACCAAGATAGTAGAGGAGGATTATGGATGGACAGCCTACTTGGTTTTCTGGCAGGTGTGGCCTGTGATTAGGCAGGCTGATGTCACCCTATGGGTATCCCTGGAATGAAGAAGGTCTGTGTATGTGGGCCAGCCTATCTGGTCTTCTGGCAGGCATGGCCTTTGTTTGGGTAGAAGATGTCTTCCACAGTTGGGGACTGGAACTCCGTGAAGTGTGGGGGAGGGGGAAATTGGGTCTGTGGAAGGTACAGAGTGGGAAAGTTCTGCTGGCCAGTGGCCAGCCTGGTCTCCCCACAGGGATTGTCTGTGGTTGGGCAGGTAAAATTTCTGCCTAAGGGAATCAAGAGAATGAGGGAGGTCTCTCTCTGTGTGGATAGTCTACCTGGTCTTCTAGCAGCCATGGAGGTCTCTGTCTGTGTAGATAGCCTACCTGGTCTTCTAGCAGCCATGGAGGTCTCTGTCTGTGTGGATAGCCTAACTGGTCTTCTAGCAGCCATGGTCTGTGGTTGGGCAGTAAGTCTCCTCATTTATGTAGTTTTAACTCAGACTGAAAAACGTCAACTTTTAATATAATATTATGGTTACATGTTAACTTTAAGAGAATATGGAAATGCAGGGACAAAGAGTGGAGCAGAGACATAAGGAGAGGACATTTGGAGACTGCCCCACCTAAGGATCCATCCCATCTGCAGAAACCAAACCCTGACACTATTACTGATTCCAAGAAGAACTAACTGACAGGAATCTTGTATAGCTGTCCCCTGAGAGGCTTTGCCAGAGCCTGTCTAATACAGATACAGATACTGGTAGCCAACCATCTGACTGAGCATGGAGACCCCAATGGAAGAGTTAGAGAAAGGACTGAAGGAGCTGAAGGGGATTTTAATCCCATAGGAAGAACAACAATATCAGCTAACCAGACACCCCAGAGCCTGCAGGGACTAAACCACCAATCAAAGAGTATACATGGAGGGACCCATGGCTCCAGCTACATATGCAGCAGAGGATGGTCTTATCTGGCATTGATGGGAGGGGATGCCCTTTGTCCTGTGGAGGCTCAGTACCCCAGCATTAGGGAGATGCTAGGGAAGGGAGGCAGGGTGGGTAAGTGGGGGAGCACCCTCATAGAGGCAGGGGCAGGGGGATGGGATGGGGTTTTGCTGAGGGAACACCAGGAAGGGGACAACATTTGAAATGTAAATAAATAAAATAACCAATAATAATAAAAAAAGAGAGCACTATTTTCTTTTTGTTATTGTTTGTTTTAATGTGTATAAAGTTCTGGATGGAAGGTACATATAAATTCAGTGTTGCATTTCAAGTTTCTAAGCACTGTTAGAAAAGTATATTACCCAAAAGCAAGCCAAAAATTGTTTTCTTCAAAGACATGCTAAATTTACATCCTATTTGGTCTTATGAGAATATATACATATATACTTACACATATAAATCCATCTAATATGAGGATATATATAATATATATATATGCAGACTGTGTGTGTTGGGAAGGTGTGCATTCATAGACAGCTCCTAAAAGTCAGGATATCCAAGATATTTAATATTATTGCTTATGTTGTGGTTTTGATAAAGCAAAAACAGGCTAGATTGCAAGTTTATAATGATGCTACTGTGCCTCAGGAAATTAGATACAGACCAGTATTTTTCAAGTGATAGTATTTACATTACTCACTGGGCAGGTGGTAGGAGGAAGTTATGAAGTGAGAATTCTGGTTTAGCAACTCTAAGAGTGAATTAAAAATCTGGATTTTGAGCAAGCTTCTAGACAGTAACAATGTTGCTTTCAGTTTTCCTTAGTTTGTAGAAAGTGACAAAGAATTATAGAATCATTTGAACTATATCCTTGCTCTTAAGTCACCCTTCTTTTCTAATACCATTTTTCCCACGAATGTAGCAGATTCGCTTTGCAAGCAACATTCTGGTGGCTTCACCCCCACTCCACTCCCCCAAGATCTTCATACTTGCTTTCTAAGAAGACCAGTTAAGAGCTTACGTGTCCCTTAACTCATGGCCCTGCTTGCATGTTGGCCTAATAATGTTTTCCTCCTGGAAAATGCTGATTTCCCTCAAGCTTAGCCTAGAGTTTTCTACAGCACACCAGTGTCACTGTGAGTAACAATTATTTCATTTGCACATTATTAGAAAATGCCTGTTTTCCTCATTAAATGATAAAGTCTGTGACATGAAAATATCTTTGGTATGAGTTTTTAGTTGGATCCATAATTTCTCTTTGAACTGTGTAAGCAAATACTCTACCCTGACCACAATGTTACATGAATCTACTTTTATGTGCCTTATTTGAAATTTATTAGCTCTCATGTTAACACTTATTAGCCATGCAGACTGAAGCTCAATGGTACATGCACATGTTCTGTTCCCATTACTCCTCTTAAGGTCTTCTCCAACACTACATCAGCCCTTTCCCCACAGCAGCAAACTGTATGTGTTTGCCTGTGAAGCCCATAGTCTCATACTGGGGCCTTCTACTAGCCAAAGGGGAATTTCTTTAAATCTTGTGATTTGAGATTGTCAGAATAGTACCTTGGGTGTTTTGATGTAACTCAAACTGTTTAAATAAATAAAAACCATGAAAATATGTTCTAAGGTAATGAATATACTGAGAGTAGTCCTGTCCATTGTAATCATTATTATATATTTTTACTTACTCCAACATGAAATAAAAAGCCCCCAAGTGATACAGTATGATAAGAGCTAAAGTATGATCCTGACACTGATAGACAGAGTCTTTGGCCCCTAAGTTATTTTTGGTCATCAGGTAAGTCCATGTATCATAACCAAAGCCACAAATGACAATTCCCTGTGCTACACTGGTGAGGTAGCACCTACCAGTTTGAACACATTCATCTGGAGTGTTCACTACTCCCTTATTCTTTTCTGTGGCACTGATATCACAGTGTGTGTTCCATATGTGATACACAGTTCACCCAAAGCTGTCTTTTTCCCTCCAGAAGTCTGTACTTACTATATTTAGCTGTAACTGTGATGTCTGAAGGTAAAACTATGTGAGTAATACAATCTGACACACTGCATCAGGATCTAGTACAAAGCAAACATGCTGCTCTTGAGAATGACACCTAAAAGAGCAACGTTCTAACAAGTAAGTCACATTACTCATGTTACTGCAGAGATCTTTTCAGGGTTAACCTAAATGGAGACAATGTTTCCTTTTTCTCTTCTAACATGGCATGGATGGTGCCCGACAGAAACCCAGGGTCCCCTTTAAGCAGAAAGGTTGCTGGGATATTACAAGTTAAGGAGACACCACAATTCTCACATTAACCTGGCAATAGACTGCTTTATTTGTGTGATATTTCCCTCTGAACAATCTTGGTAAGTCAAGGTAATTCAATTGATTAAGGAAAAAAAAGTCCTTTAGCTAATTTTTACTCTTCTGACCAGAGCAGGTTCCCATGGTCTTAGGAAAGTGGAGGCAGGGTTGAGAGATCAACTTCTCTTTCTTTTAAAGAATACTAAATTATGGAGTACAAGAAGATTTGTTATATTTGAAAAATGAGATAATTTGACCTTTCTGGTCTGTGACTCTCCACAATGCTTTCTTCCTAAATACATGTTCCCAAGATCAGGAAGACCTCTCTGGTTTCCCTTTACTTTGTGTCCTTATCAGCATCATGTCAGGTAGACCAGTTGTCATTTCTCTGGACTTCTGACATTACTTCCCATTCACTGCTCTCCTCCCCCTGCTGTTGTCCACCAGGCAAGCTGTTTCACATGAACAATATGCCTTTGTCAAAAATCCAGTTCACTTGCATTGCTCTCCATTCTGTGACAGTTACAGCTCTGCTCATATTCTGGACCCTCGTCCTTTGCTTTGTCTCTTTATGTACTGCATCAGATGGGAATGACCTTCCTCCCAGTTGCCAACAAATGCATCTCACACAGTTCAGAGTTAGCCTTTACCCTTCCTGGTGTAGTCTTTATCACTTTCTTTATTAAATACTTTAAAAGTGTAACTGTGATTGAATCATTTGCTGCTTATCAAATGTTAAGAGAGAGGAGAATAATTTATATTCCATGAAAGTCACCATTTTAAAGTGCATCATTCAGTGGTTTATAGTTTATTCACATTGCTGTGAAACTATCATGGTCTGAAGCTAGAATATTCTTGGGACCTTGTAAAGGAAGCCCACATTAGTCTGTAGGCATTCTTGAGTTTTTCCTGCCCCAAGTATCTGGTAAACACTAATCTAAAGTTACACAATATGTATCCATTGTTTAAAGAAAAATTCTGATAATTCCAGTGTTCCAAGGTTTATCTACATTGTAGCTTGTATTTTATTCTGTTCTTTAAACTCATGATATTAAATTTTATAGATTTATAATACCTTGCTTAAATTTGTCAATGGACGGAAAGTTACAATGTTTCTACCTCTGAGCTATTCTGGATACTGCTACTAGGAGTGCTCATTAGCAATTCTATTGAATGAACATGCAGTTTTAATTCTCTTATGTAGACACCTAGGGGAAGAATTGCTGGATTCCAAGAGTGATAACAGATTAACTCTTTCTGAGAGTGACTGTACAATCTTGCATTCTGTCAACAACAAATAATCATAATATATTTTTTGCATGTTTACCTTCATATTTTTTAAATAATAGCCACCTAATAGATAATATTTCTGATATTTATCCAATATTTAACTTTCAACTGCCTAATTGCCAATAATGTTGAGCTCAAGGCTTTCTTTTTTCCTTTGTCCCTACTAGCTATTTGAGGAAGTTCTTAAAAGAACTGCCAATTAAATTTCTTATAAAAATCTTTTTCTTGTGTAATTGTAATATGTTTATAGTACTGCATGTTGAACACAGGCTGGAATATGCTACACAAGCTCCATGTCACTAACTACATCCAGCCCTGAATTGGTTTCCTATTATTGCACTTTAAGTATTTTGTCCCATGCTGACAAACATCCCCTCACCCCCTTTTAATGACATTGTTTAATAGATTAAAGTTTTCAATGTTTATGAAGTCCTGTGTGACAGACTTTTAATTGTTGTTTTTTGGTCTTTTGGTTTTTTGTTTTTTTGGTTTTTTGTTTGTTTGTCTGTTTGTTTGGTTTTTTTTGTCATTAACCACTCTTCAAACAAATGTTATGGAGATATCTAAATGGAATTTCTCCTACAGTTTTATGGTATTAACTCAAATTTAGGTCATTTGTTCATCTTGATCTGATTTTTGGACATTCTATGTAGTGATGAAAATATGTTAATTTTCATGTGGTATCCATCTCTCAGAAAATGTTTTGAAAGGTTGTTTCTCCACACTGAATGGTCTTCACAGCCATTCCAAACATGAAATGACCATAGATACATGGCTACTCTGAATTCCTTTCTACTGATATGAGCATGTATCCTTCTACAAACTCACTTTTTCTTGATTAACTATTTAAGTTGTTATTATATTATTGTAATTGAATTTTGTAATTTACTTTTTACAGGTCAATATATAAATACAGTTGATTTTACCTCCATTTATTTTGTGTGCTATATCACTATAGAACTTGTATACAGCAGTGCCATTTTGAATAGTGGCATACAGAAGCTTCATCATCAAATAAATATTAAATTATTCCCAGTCATAAGTGTGATTTTGATATTTTCCCTAGGACTACACATTTAATATTTCCAGCATGTATAGTGTGAATTAAGCTAAGAAATATCTTCCCTAGTCAATGGTAAGTGAAACCTACAGTGCATGTCCTTTTATGCCTTTCATGCATGTTTACATTTGTCACCATAGTGTTATGATGGTTCATGTTTTACAGCTGAGGAAATTCGAGCACAGAGATGTTAAATAACTCTGACAAAGGAACATGGCTGAAAAGTGTTAGATACAGTGTTTGCAGCCTGGCACCCTGGCTTCTGTGTCTGTATTTTTGTCTGCTGTGCTCTATTGACAATTGTAATGATATGGAAATAAGTCATGAAAGAACTATTCTTGGTGGCTGAAGAGAAGCTAGACATTTTTAGTGTTTTCACCATCCTTTTCCAATTATGAAGAACTTAATACATCAGACTACCCTGAGGATTATCAAACATGCAGGGAAGAGGTATGGAATACCATCTCAGCAAGATCACAATGATAGGAATATCTTTGCACATGTAAGAAATGGCTCTTTTATCTGAGGACCATTTAGGGAAACTATGAGGGTAGCTTTGGAGTCTCCATGCACTTCCTGCCTTCTTTCCATGCTTGTCACCAGCCACTGGAGTTCTAATAGTCACTCATCTAAGAAATGCATTTTTCTCTTTCAAGATTATTATGTAGCTCCAATATGGTATGTGTAAATTTGTGAAGTTGTCCTTCTCAATAATTTGGAGGTCCTGTGGTCTGTGGGTTTGATATTTATCATTAATTTTGGAAATATTTTTAGCCATTATTACAGAAAACATTTTTCTACTTCATTCTCTTTCATAAAATTTGCAAAATTTAAATGACAACTTTCCAAGTTGGTACAGTTGTTGATAATTCTGCTCTGTATTTTTATGATTGCTTTCCATTTTATTTCAGGTTGAGAAATTTTGTTGACATATTTTCAAATTCATTGATTATTTCTCTTGACATATATGGCTGACTGGCATATCCAGCAAAGACATTCTTCCTGTCATTGTATTATATCAGATTCAGTCAAATGTCATTGACAAATCATATATTACATTATACAGCCTGATATTTTGTAGAACATGGTTGTGTTAATTAGCATGCTTATCACATTGTAATGCTTCCTTTTTATGTAATATTTAATATCTATCAACTATCACCTTTCAAATATTCAATGATATCCTATCAACTACATTTACCATGTTATACACTAGGCTTCTTGAACTGAGTTTTCCTGTATAATGGAAATCTTGTGTGTTTTATCCAGTATTTTCTTCTTTTCTATATGGTCAGTTTCTAGAAGTAACCATTTATCACTTTTCTGTTCATTTGACTTTTTGGGTTTCATATGTAACAGACATTATGCAGTATTTGTGTACTTAATTTATGATACTTAGCATGATGCCTTTGGCATGCATTCATAAGATTACAAGTCACAATAAGATTTATTTCCTGATAAGAAGAAATAGCATTCTATCATGCTTCTGTGGTATACTATTCATCTTTGTTGTTTCCAGGCAGGGTTTCATGTAGCTCAGCTTGATCTCGGAACTCACTATGCAGTTGAATTGGGCCTCGAATTCTTGAAACTCTTTTCTCCAATTTTTGAGTGAGGGGATTAAATATATGTACCACCATGCTCCAAACATATTTCCATTATCCATTAATTCACAGATAGACACTGTAGTTTGTTTCACACCATGGTGATATTGAATAATGTTGCAATGAGCATTAGCATATAGATCCCTTTTGAGATACTAATTTTATTTGTGTGTGCGTGTGTGTGTGTGTGTATGTGTGTGTAGACGAGAAATGAGGTTGCTGCATTATATACTATTTCTATATTCAATTTATTGATGAAAGCCCTACTGTTTTTAATAATAACCACATAAGTATACATAACAAAAGTGCTATTTGCTATTTTCATTACTGTTAGAAAATAATCGACAATAAGAACTTTAAAGGATGTTTCTTTGTGTAACTGGAGTTTCTTTTGGTTCACACTTTGAAAGCACACTGTTTTATAGCAGGTAAGACATGGTGGGAGCTATGTGAATTAGACTAACATCCTTGGTACTACTCACATTTGAGAAAATTGTCTAACCTCAGGTAAATCTCTCAGGAAGCACTCTTAAAGGCATACTTAAAGACAACTCTGTAGGTAATTCTGAATCTTAGCAATTATGGCTTCGGCTTCCTGTTGATTTGTTTGGTTCATATATTTTTCCCAACTCTTCTTAGTTGACTATGTATTTTCTTGTATTTCACTAAACTTGTATCTTATCGTTAGTTCTTTGAGAATCTCATTCAGTCTGTTTGTTCATATTTATTTGATAACTTTCCCCAATTTCTCCCAAATCTATCCTCCTTTTCTATTCACCCTACACTGAGTCCTCTTTTGTTTTTGTTTGCTTTGTAAAATGTATCCAGTACTGTCTGTATACTGTTGGATATATAGTCTTCCACTGAAGCTCAGTTGCCTTCTTACCAGGTCCTTCTCCTTAGAAAACTGACTTATCTTTTCTTAGCATCTATTATATGCCAATCTCTTTAGCTAGAGTTGAACTTCATGCATACCTCCTTATTCATTTCTGGGTTTCCGTATGACTTGAGCTTACACAGTCTTATGGATGCTGTCACAACTGATCTGATTGCTTCATGAGTTCTTATGTGCTACTACCACTCTGTATCTGGAAAATACTGTGGATGGCAGCCTTGAATCTTCAGTTACATATGTTCCATTTGGAAAACCCATAGATGTTGAGCAACTAGTGAAAAACAATTGGGTGGGTGGTTGAAGGGAGTACAGATAGGATAGAATGCAGTAGTATAAGCTGTTAAAGGAGAATATGGAAAAGAAAGAATTAAAAGAAGTAAGGGGTAAAAGAACAGAGTAGAGGAGGGGATGCTTAGAGGGCTAAGTAATGCAAAAGACATTTTAAAAACCGTGTGTGTGTGTATGTGTGTGTGCGTCTGTTTGTGTGTCTGGAGGTACATTGAAGCAGGACAACAAAGCTCTTACTAGACACCATAAAAAATTCTTTTTGGATAAATTTGGATCTGCTAGAGGATGATTTAACTTAGAATGGCTTATAATTAGTATATTAGTGGTTGTACTCAGTGATTGACTTACTATTGATTCTGAACTAAGTTTGTTTGGTGTTTATTCTTCACGTGGCTGCTCAAATGGGTTCCAGAAAGAAAAGTATGGCAGCAAAGCATGAGTTTGCAAGAAGTGCACCCCGAAAGGCTTGGGCATTTTGAAGTGTGAAGCTGCCGTGGTAGTGCCCCATGAGTGGGAAACTGATGAGTTGGGTGGTGGGCGAGATTTTGGCACTCCTGGTCCGAGTGTTCCACGAGATGAGAATAAGGCCCCCAGGTGGCATGCCGGCAATAGTGTTAGTTCCATTTTTTTAAAAATTGCACACTACAGTGGTGGGATTCTATCTTTGGAATTTGTTGGTCAGTATGTCCCATAATATTCCAACATTATAAACTATTAATAATGCTCTTATTGACCACTTCCCACTAACCAACAATCAAAAACATGATGCAAAACCATACTTCTGAAGATATCATACACATGAATCATAGAACATGGAGAAATCAACCTGGTACTGACCTAGAATTTTCATTCCTACTGGATAGCTTTCTACCAGAGGAGAAAAGTAATCCTAAATCTTTCCTACTGTGAATCCTGTAAACTATACTATCTACCAACTTTGCAAGACATTCTCACTGTTACAATAGTGTCATAACGGTCATAGGAGTAACTACCACTTTCTGATTAGATTTAAGGCTCACTCCACACAAGGAAACTTATGACTTTCATTGTTATATAGTACAAGAACCTGAAGGTAGATATATCATAGCCCTAGGAAATCATCTACAACTACTGTTCTTCTAAATGGACACAGTATTAAACTAACAACTAAAGATTATTTTACCTATAAATTAGCACACCTCAACTCTATTCAGAGGAGGTACTTTTTGCCATAGATGATGAGTAACATGGAGACTTATTTAATTGAATCAAGGCGCTGCAAATAAGAAACTGTGGAATTTTCAGTCCCAAATGGGACATGTATATTGTATTTTCTTTTCCCAAGATCCAAGGTTCATTCAAAAAGAGGAGACAGAAAGATTTTAAAAGTCAGAGGTAGAAGGTGACCATCATTGAACTTCTTAGCGTTTTCTTATTTTAAATTCTTCTAGTGTAGTTGACTAGTATCTGTGTCTTTGGGATGCACAGTGGTACTTGGATTTTTTTCTTTTGAGCTATTATGTTTTCATGAATATTCATGATCTTGTGGCCTTGCCTACATCTGTGTATTGGAAGAAGTAAGAACATTTTTAATGTTCTTTTTAGCCTAGCTTTCATTTACAGTGCTTTAAAGATTCTATAAAGTACTATAAAGATTGATGATACTGGTAAGGACAGTATACTTCTGGAATCTTTAGTGGATTTTCTTCTCCCCTTGTTTAGCGAGATAGAGGGCTTTGCTTCTATGCCAACAAGGCCCTGCTTTGCCTCTGTGTCTTAGAAGACAGGTTTCAAGCCTGTGTACCTGTAGATGGACCCAGAGTTCAGCTTAACATGGACCAAATGGAAGTCTTGGTCTTTAGCTGCAGACAAGATTTCATAGTCCTGTATGATAAACCTGATGAATAAGTTTTCACAGGCTTAGATACTCAAGGTAGTACCTAGGTGTATCTGAATGTTCTTAAGGCTATAGCCACATATGTGGCTAGAACCCATTTGAGGTGATTTAAAGCTAGAGCCAAAACTTCTATGATTCAAGGAAAGACTTAGAATGTTGGTTCCTGGAAGCTGCTCATATATTGTCATGTTCTTGGAGTTTCATTCATTGGTGCTAGTCTAGAGCCTGGGCTTAATAGAACCAACTTTTGGCTAGAATGGTCCTAGTGAGTGAGATTTTAGCATAATACCAAAAAATGCTTTTTTCTGGGGGGGGAGGTATTGGCATCAAATGGAACTTGATTTGTTGAAGAAGATCTGGATCTTAGGTATATAGGGAATAGCTTATAATATGAGGCTTTGTGGACCTCGCTGGACTGTAGTGGACCAGATGCTGGAATCTTGGATACTATTATGGTAGTCATCTTCATATGAAGATACTTGAACCTGAGGACATGGTGTGGGTGTGGCATGGAATCTGGCTCTACCGGGGTCTGTGACACTCATATAAGTTGGGATACTTAATCCATGAAGGCAGTCATAGGGATCTATGAGTCATAGATCTATGGGGGCTGGTCTACAAGTAGGATTGCCTTGGATCCTCAGCCCATACTATAAAACCAGATGTCTGCCTGGAGCTTCAAGTACTGATGAGGCCTCATGGGTCAGCCTATTTCTAGAACTGGGCAGAATCTTGAGATCACAGTAGTTATACTAGTAAAGACCTAAATACTGTGTTTACAGATTTATTCTCATTTTGATAAGGGCTCAAAGTCTGGATCTTCATTTTACTAGTCTGGTACTAGGAAATGCCTATAGCTGAGTTTGTGCCAGGTAGTCTGGAGTCTGAGCCAATGGGAGCAGGCTTGAAATGTAAGTCCTCAAGAGCTTTTGGTTTTCAGAACTAGCCTACAGCTTAGTGTTTGAGGGCTGGCCCAGTGCTGCTGCAGGTCTGAAGCCTGTAGCTATGGCAATCAGCCAAGTTCTTAAATTCTCAGGCTGGACCTGATGCTGGGATCCAGAGTAAAGCCTAATGACAATTCTTTTGTGTATGACTCTGAATCTCTAACTTTTGTATCTTGGTTTCTGAGAAGGGATATTTTATCAACATCTTCACATTTTGGGGGGTTTGTTTTAAATCAGACTATAAACAAAAGCTTCTAAAATTTGTTTTCATGGTGTAATTGAAGCTGGAAGTCAATCATGTGTATTAGATTCCTGAAATACACAATGAAGTTTAACCTTAAAAAAATTTAAGAATAGAATATAAAGACAGAGAAGATAAGTCTATTGGAACTATGTACCATTGGATCTGTTGCTGAAACTACACGTGGCAACATCAAACCAGAAGAAAACTTATTTTATCTCCATAAACTAAGTTGATTCATACTTCTAATTTAGGTACTGGGTACAATTCACAATTTATTTTTATATGTAAAAGCAATTCTGTTTTAATTTCTCTTCAGACATGGTGGCATTTTATAAGAAATAGTGTAACACTGGGTGATTCATAGTTTTTCCTAAGATTTGTTTTATATATATGGCATATAAAACAGTCTTCAGGAGAGCACAGTAATGTCAGTTTCACTGAGATGTCACATGTTGGTGCCCAGTTTATGTTCCCATCATAGGTGCTTCTAAGTATATCAGATCTTAGTGGATGAATATTGTTAGATCAAATGAGTATAAAAGGTCTCATGTGGAATGATTTTTATGTGTTCTGTACATTTGCCCTGGATTTTTGTCCACATTACATAATCATTATGCATTTGACACAGTATGTTGCTTTTGAAACAGCTTCACATTTAAGGAAGCATGAAGATAGGATTTTTCATAAAATCAGAAAGATGTATATAATTCCTGACTGCCTCCCCCCTTCTCCCTCTCCTTCTCTCTACCCCCTCCATGTGTGTGTTGGTCTGTCTCTCTGTCTGTCTGACTATCTGTGTTGCAGAAACTAAAGCATTCCATCTTTAGTGTATAGTAAAAGCTTATGCTGAGTTAATGCTCTGTGATTAAGTACTCAAGATAAATGGGCATCAAAGGCTATTTGGCATTATGTGTTTTCTCACTTGATGAGGCATTCTTATTTTTAAAATCTATTTATTTAAGAATTGGGAAAATTCCTAAATTTGTCCATTGTGTGTTCCTGTTTACTCCAGAAAGCATAAGTAAGAGAAGAAAAAAATGCCAATGTATATATTTAACAGACTAACTTGAGAATGATTCTATCTGAAGGGAGAAGAAAAATTTACAAGGACCCTTGACGCACGCACACACACACACACACACACACACACACACACACACACAGTAGATGGACAGCTCTCTAGCAGGATTTATGAGTGAACAGAGAGGAGATGGAGCTGTCCACATTGCAAAGGTATTCTGCATACCCTTGCACACATGTCTCCCTTTCCTATCTTATATCTACTTCTTCAGGATAATCAGATTTAATTGGGAGCAGTCACCTCAACTTCAAAAGCTGTAGAATAATCTCAGAAATTACCCTTGGAATCATCACAAACATTTTCTTCATTTTTATGCTGCTCTAGTCATCTATTTCAAGTTTAAATGTCTGGCTTACTCAGATAGACAATTTGAGACAAATCCAAAGGTTAGTCCTGAGCATATTCCACCATTTTTGAAATTTACATCTCTGTTCCTAATTGATGTTTTTCATTTTAAAATTTGTTTCTAATTAAATAAATTTAAGTTTTAAGTTTCATTTAGAGTACTAAACTCTATGAAGGATCTCCTTACATCTAATCATGATCAATACTATCATTTCAACAGGCAAAGGTGGCAAAGAACTGTCTAATGAAAATGAACATTCAGAAAACAAATCCTTTTGGGATCAACCTGCAGAATTATTCAAATGTCCTACAGTGAGCCATACCATATTTAATTATTAGGATTTTAGTAGCTCTATAATCCAGTTGTTAAAAGCTTTTATTGAGACTTTATAAGAAATGCAAAATTAAAATGAAACAAACTATCTAAAACACATATAATAACATTTTAAGGTATTATTTCCTGAACAGTAATGCATAATATTACAAATGCTTTTGTGCCATGCAGAAGAAATTGGTGCAATGTCCTGTTATTGTTTATGTTTTCTTAACTAGCTGACCATTTAATTTTCCATAGTAGGGGCATTTAAAGCTTGAAAATCACCTCATGTTATAACTGGGGTTGAATTGCTGTTTTATCAACATCATAATCTTGAATAAATGATAGGGGAAATATTAAACCTACAGATTAAATTTAGCTTTCTTTATATCCTATATATTTCTAATAGAACAAATTTAAAGACATATTTTCTAATGTTTAAAACTAGTCTTTAATTCAGTGAAGTTGCTCAAACACATCACAGACAAATTAGTGTAAAGTTGTATATATGACCGTAACTTACAGTTACCACACTCATGTATTATTTATTGGGAAATTGGATATTACCTAAGATTATTTTAAAATATGTAATAAATTTATATACATGGTTAGATGCTGTCTTTTTTTCCCCAATAAGCATTGCTGTTTACATAGGAAGGCTTCTAGAGCAGTTCACTAGGCCTACATTTGATTGGTGCTTCAGCAGTTTTGGTATCAGCTGTATTGGTATGCAACAGGGGAACAAACTTTCATGACATAGAGCTAACTACTGTGAAAACAACAAAGAACACATTTATTGTTGTTAAATAATTTGTCAAATTGCTTTCTACTGTTCATAAAATAATGTCAAATTCTCTTTTCACTCATGACTTGAAAAGTTGTTGCAGCCATGTTATATAAAATCCACTTTCCAGGACTCCTCCATGACTGTCTGGGGGAAGGGTAGCTGCACTGGAGCAGTCAAATGAAACTTGTCACAGTTTTCTTAGCCTGCTGAGCTACCATTCAGGACCATAGTCTTCGATGCATGTCTTTTATCTATTTGAAGATACATATTCTATACTTGAGAAATTTTTCAATTTTAAATTATAATAAGCTGCTTTTATACGTTTTGGGTCTCTTTTTATGGAACAACTTTTTTCTCCTCTAATTACTCTTCTTTAGTCAATATTCAGCTGTCATTCACACTTGCTTTATCTTAATATATAGCCTCATAGTTCCGAACAGGAACACGGATGGAAAGCAGCAGATTTATTAGATATTTAGTAATGACACTGAAGAGCTAAAGAGAGCTTTCTTATACATTTCTTCACATCTGAGCTGAAGAGAGGATACTGGGAAGATGAAGAAGCAGCTTTATTCAAAGGTACAAACCCCTCATCCCCCAGAAATGAAAATTAGTTTATTCCAAAAATATTAAAGGAGAGGTATCATTGTATAGAGGACATTCTTCCTAGAAAGAGTATTGTCTACATTGTAGGACACAGTTGGTGATCTATTCAGAGTGTTCTCAACTATGCAATAAATATCTGTTTTGAAATGTTGTATCCTATCCTTCTGGAGAGAGAGAGAGCAATTTGTACACTGTATTGTTAAATACTCTGGCAGTGACAGCAATTGTAGAATGTCTGCTCAGTGTTTCTTAGAACTTCATCGTAGGTTTGGGGAGTCTTAATACTATGGAATTGTTTATGGACTATGCCATGAAATTGCCATATATGACTATGCCAACAAAGATCAACTTAAAACCTCAAATCTCAAAATTATAAATTATTTCAAATGTAAAAAATTCAATCTCATGTTAGTTTTCACCCTTGTCCGTGGCTTTTCTTGGCACTGTCTAAACCCTTGTACCAGTTTTTGTTATATACATTCTCAGATGTGTCTATATGTAAATGTATCTGAGTGCATTGTAACATGAATTTGATATGGGTATGGGCTTTATATGTGTGGTCATATGATTACTGAGAGATTAGTTTGAAAATCTGTCATACTGATGATTTTGTGTGCAGTATACAAAGGTTTATGAGGCTGTTTTCTGAAGTATTAATTGTGTCTTTAAATCAGAAAAAAAGAAAAACAAGATTTATCAAAAAGGCATAGGTTTAAATAAGTTATGCTGCTTCTATAAATGTAGCATGCTGTAATGCTAGAAAAAAATTGTAACATACACACAAGCTAAAGTGTCAAAAAGGAAATATAAAAACAGTGAACTGTGAGGTGAAAGACATGAGCAAAAGTATGTCTAAATGCTAATCTTCATGGCAAGCAATAAAAAAGATTTTTGAATGCCCATTTACTTTCATTTGTACATGCATATATATATATATATATATATATATACATATATACATACGCACATATTATACACACACTACACACACACACACACACACACACACACACAAAGAAAATCAAATGATTAAATTTAAGAATCAAAATGGGCCATTTTTACTGAAGTCCAAATAGTGGAATAGATAAAAACTGAGAAAAATGAGAGAGAAATTATGTATGTCTGCATTATATGATGCAATTATGAGATTACAACCTTGGAATTATTTTTCTGAATTATAATTTATGTAAAGGAGAAATCCTTGGTCAAAGGTGGAAATGGCCTTGTATGGGTGATACATCTGTAATGCTTTAGTAGAAAATGCTCATGATGGCGAATCACAGTCTTTAAAGGTGGGGCTATTGCAGATTTTATTTTATTTATTACTTAATTCTTTATTTTCTGAAATTTTATCACTCATTCCATATTGCTAAAAGAGGTGGAAAAATAAACTTTTTTAAAAATGTGATTGAAGCCCTTCTCAGATAAGGTAATTGAAGAAAATGACTCCAATTTTGTGTGTTTCTTAGTGGGGAGTTGAGGACATAATTCATTCTTGGCATGAAGGTGACTCCTCTACTCCTCATTTCTCAATCCCCTATCTCTTTTACTTCCTAGGTCAAACAATTTAAGGCTAAATACTTACTTAGTTCCGTAGCTCAGTATCTCTGTAGTTAGAGATTGTAAGTAACAATACAGAGTAAATATTTACAGTTATTACCCTACAGCAGTCATGTTTTTAAAAAGCACATTACAAAATACACTAGAACATTGGCCTTACTATATTAATTTTAATTATTCATGGATATGTTAAACATCCTAGTAAATAAAATATGTTGCATTCCTGTAAGGCTAAACTTAGTTGAATTAGGCAAGGGGATGAAGAGATTTGAAGGTCAATTATCCAAACATTCCAAGAAAAGTGTGCCACAAACAAAAATAGTTCAGTGCAGAAGGAAGGCAGGATTGTTCACAGTCAAAGAATAATGATCATTTCAGTCTATGAAGAGGACAGACTGCAAGTCCATCTAAGCATTTAGCAAGCATCCTCTTACTTCTCATTCATGTAGTTTATGTTTCAGTTTGTATACTGTTCAGTTTTTCACACTGAATGGAAATTGAGTTAATTTTCTAATCTTCTCTCTACTGAATGAATCAATAAGCAAACCCAGCAGTTTTCTATCCTATTCTTCCTCCAAGACACTCTTCATACCACTTTTACCATGTCCTGATTCACTTGATCATCACCTTTGCTTGAGATACTTGTTCTCAGAAAGTAAGATTCCACACTACCATATTTTATTTCTATCAGTTTCCTATGTTATAACTTAAGTCCTTTGGAAAGTCCCTGAAGCAACCACTGTGTTTCAGTGATGAGCACCAACAGTGAAATACGTTCCAAATACACCAACTTTTGTGGAGCTTTATTCTTTCAGTATGAAAACTCTCTTTTAGTAAGTTGTTAATGCTTGTCTATGCAGTTAGACGGTGACTAACCCATGCTTCCTTTATTTTCTAGAAAGTCATGCTTGATACTCATCTGATGTTCAAGCTGACTCTTTAGCTAATTTGGAAATTTCACAGACATTCTGTCTCCTAATATAAACTGTGTTCCAAAATTTCTTGTTAGGATCCCAGTGACTTTTATAAAGTACAGTGCTTGATCACATTCTTTCTGTGGGTGCTATGTTTAGGTGTTTTAGTGATTTTGTTTTGAGTTCTCTAGTTCTGTATTCTGCTCTGTACATTTAACTATCAATTTTGCTAGATTAACAAATGCTCAGAAGACCCAAGTGTGATAGCAGATACTTGGTATCCCAGTGTGCTGGAGACTGAGGTGGAAAGACCCAGCACTAGAGGCTACCTGGACTATATGAAACACATTTGGATGAAGCTTTAGGATAAAGGAAATTAATTGATGACAGAGGCAAAACAGTAATTTCATCAAGATAACCTCAAGAAATATATACAGTCCAAAACTATGGGGATGCTTATTATTTATATGTTAATTATTTAACTCTTAATAAAATTTGTTCATTTAACTATATGTAAAAACCCACATCTTGTATGAGAACAGAAACATTGTCAGTTTTAGTCATTGATATATTCCCTAAACTCTATATCCTTGTCACACAGAGTAAGAACTTAGCAGTTTAATTCACACCTTAGTGAATGAATTTATATAAATATTTTGGTAGGGAATGAATTATCTGGGCATTCTAATTAGAGTGTTGTGATGACAGAAACTATACTTAAGTGTGGGCAGTTAGGTGACAAACTTGTGTCTGGCCATGAAAAGAGTCACTTAAAGGATCAGTGTTATCTGACAGATTACTCACTTTCCTTCCCACCAAAGCAAAGCAGAATATAAGCAAAAGACACGGCTAGCAAAGTCACTGTGTACAGTTTCTTATAGATTACCTAATGTGTGCCACATGGGACAGCAAGAAGGTCTGTTAATGCACTCATTGAAGGAGAGAAATAACTTTTGAAATTTGTTCTTTGACCTCTACATGTGCCCTATGGAATGTGCATATCCACATGCACACAAAGATACACATCACAACCAACAAATAAGCAAAAGTAATTTCTATACCTTAATTTGCCTTCTGCAACAATTCTGATGACTATTGCTATTCTATTTGCCAGTACCATCAGGGACATAAACAACATAATCACCATCATTTCCAATTCACATAACATTAATATTGCACAGACACAGACATACACAGACACACAAGCACACACACAACCTGGCTTACCATTAAGAAATAATGAGCAAATATGATGCATATAGAATACATGCATTCATAAATATTTCCCCATGTTATATGTTTAATAAGCATAATCACATTATTTGTATACTTTTGAATTTTGCTGTTTAACTATTTTTGAGAAGCACCACATTTTCTTATGCACTACTTTACTTGGTTTTTTTTTATTGTGGTCTATCTTTCCATTGTACGTAACCAAAACTTGACTGTATTTGACATGGCTCACATTGGTCTTTTCAGTTCTGATTTTTTACTGTAGTTACCACTTGAAAATTTTATGTATATATATAATCCCATATATATATATATATATATATATATATATATATGGGATTTTAGTTCATTTTTATATCAAGTGCTATAGTTACTTACTTTGTTTGATGTTCCCCCTTGTCTTGAGTCAATAAAAGTACACCTTGCTTGATACCATTAATTAGTGTTTGCCACCTGAAGGTAAGTATACCCAAAGCCCTGTCGTTGCACTTTCTCATCTCTCATATACCGAATGGTGCAAATCTATATTTAGTTTTGTTTCCATTGGTCCACCAGACATCACCAGCTGGATGTCATACTTGACCTAAATTTGCACTTCTTTCTCTCAAATTTGTTTGTCTTTCTCTGATTCCTATTTAACTGGCTGCAGCACCATCTTAACAATCATTCAGGCTCAAAAGCTTGGAATGATTTATAAGTCCCTTGGGCCTCATCAGTTGCCAAGACCTGCAAATTACTGTTCCATTCATTCTGCCAAATTGGTTCCCACTGCTACTACCCTAGTTTAAGCACCATGACTTCTAGACTTTTCACAATAGCATAGCTTGTTTTCCTGCTTCTAAGTGTCTTTCTGCTTCCTAGGCATCCTGTATCCTGCTTGATTAATTTTCCTAACGCACAATTCTGTTCATAATATTTCCCTGTTTGAAAGCTTTTAACAGCTTTCTGTTATTGTCAAATAAACTTTAACCGCTTTAAGCTGGAATTCTTGCTTCTCTGAAAACTGACTTGTGTATCCCTTCAAACTTAGAACTGCTTTATTTAATATGTTTTATATGCTTATCAAATGGAATATCTCACTGTTTCTTTTCATGTTTGTATACTCTAGGCCAAAGTGTGACAATAAGCCACTTTAAATCTTTCTAAAAATGATGAAGATTTATCACAAACTATATGTAGTACTTTCATCTCGGCAGAAATTTCTTTGTTTACTGCAGCCACTTAAAGACTCAGGGTATGGGATCATCCATGCACTTCACTGTCACTGTTTGGAAAGCATGTTAAAGGTTTCTACACTAACAGATGCTATAGCAAGAGAATGACATGTATCACTTTAACTGACAGCTCACTGACCTGAATTAATCACGTTTCTAATTGATCCTAAGGCACACTTGAAAATTCAAACAAGCCATGTGAAATAAAAAAGACTCCTGGTCCTGTTGGACAACACTAATGGCCACTCTTGTCCTTCTATCTGTTTCTAGCATTTTCTCCTGGAGACTATTGCCCATCAAGCTTAAAATGCCTTTCATTATCTATTTGCCTTGCATATGTTGTCTATTCTAATTCGTAGTATAGCTCACATTTCTTCAATGAGTTCATTGTGGGTTTTTTAGACATATATTCTCTCTTCTCTCTCTCTCTCTCTCTCTCTCTCTCTCTCTCTCTCTCTCTCTCTCTCTCTCTGCTCAATTTTACTATAATCCTTAACTGTTGAAATAATTATTTATGGCTTGGTATTTTAATCCTACAGACCAAACCGTATGCTCTATTCACCGTTGAATACATGATCATTAGCCATGAACACATGAATTCATAAATCCAGCTAGTGTATTGTGATCACTTATAGCTCTGTTATTGACAGGGAGGAGGAAGGATTGGCTTCTATTACTTATTTATGAGGAGAATATTTTATTATTCTCACTATGTATAAGGTTGGATTTTACACACACGTATAAAATGGTTTCTACATGTATGGTATATGTATATTTATATATCTTATGTATATACATATAGTTAGCAGATCTTAGCTTGTATGGTACAAATATAGAGTAAATTAATTATGAATCTGCCTTATTCTCACTCTGAAATTGCTGGCATTGCTATTATAACTCTTTTAACTCTTCTTTTTCTTTTGACAAATGGTTTATTTTACCAAGGCACTTGTATAGTAATAAGATGTAGTCTAGGGGTGTTTTGTAAGAGAATATTTTATAGACGACCTATAAAAATCTGAGCAGAAAAGATAAAACAGTTATGTCTAGTTATCATACCTTTCTTACTCCTTTATCAAAGTGCTATTGAACATATTGCCTGGTTATGTTACTGGATTGGGAGTCTTGGGAGAAACATAACATCTGAAACAATCCATTCATTCTACTAAGGTGGTTCCTTATGCCAAAGCAGTTCACATGTATAACAGTTCTTTCAATAGCTGTGGTTGGAACCAATATTTCGCCAACAGCACACCTGGTCTGGGTTGATTAGGTTCTCATTCACAGCTTAAATGTTATATTCTTTCAAAAGTCTACTTCATTTCCCAGATATTTCAATAGTGCTGGAAGAGAGCAAAGAACTCGGTAAAGTTTGTACAGGGATTTTTCAAAAATGTAGGAAGGTATTAATTCTCCAAGAAAAGCAAAAATAAACAAAATTGCTCATATAATTGGTATGAAAAATGATGCAACAAACACAGGTATAAATGAGTAAATCATTATTTCTGGAGCTTAAATTATGTTTACAATGTTACATAAAAAGAAATTAATAGTTGTGCAGGAACCCACTTTTGAATGGGTGTATACTAACAGGGAACTATTAAAGCATATGAAAGACTGAAGTAAACAGACCTGATTTATTCTACAGCAGTTAAGCTCTTCCTGGATTATGGAGAAAGAACTTGATGATAAAGGTAGAAGAACTTAAAAGGTGTCTCCATCATTTAAGAAGTATTCCAGCAAGATAAGGTGAAAGGGGATTAGGGAGAAAGAAACAAACAGAATTTAAAAAGAGGAAATAGATTATGATGACTGCTTAAATAAGCAGGGGAGCTTCTTGGGATAGGCTGAGTTAGTATAACTGAGCTATAATCATTTCCCATAAGGGATCCTAATATTTAGTATGGAGAGAAAGAATAGATGTTGGAAAGACGGTTCAAGTACAATGACAAGATTTGAGGGAATGGGAGCAGGGAATGATAGAAGAGTTATACAACATTTGAGAACAGTTCTGAGGTGAAAATTTAGGAGTGTAAATATTTCGAAGACTCTGTCTGCAAATCTATATTTCTCAAATGCAGAGACAAATGAGTGGATAAATGATAAATGATAAATCCAAGTTTAATGAAATATAAAAAGATATATGTTCAAAGGAGCTGATACTTTTGAGTCTATATAGCTAATTAACAGGCAGTTAAGGAGGAGGAGGAATCCATGATATGTTCCAAGGACTGTATCATGTAACAAGAGGATATATAGATAAAAGCACCAGGAGGCAGAAGAATGTACTTAGGGAACCCAAATTTCTCATGTCCAGGGTAAGCTTTGTTTTCTGGGAATGTCAGGAAGGAAGTTGAAAAGTGAAATGGAGTAAGAACTGGTTGAACGCTCACTGAAGTGGTTGTGGGTGGCTATGGAGGCATACAAGGGAATTCATTCATAGAATGATAGCATTCAGGATGATAATAAGCATTCAAGCAGGAGGAAGTATGTGTGATCTAAGATCTGCTCACTGCTTGTGGGAGCTGTCACCTAGAGGCCAGCTATGCCAAATGAAAGGAGGAGATGTGTTGTGAGAAACTGATTCATTTGCTACTATTGATTCTGGGAAACAATCATTATTTGTATAATTGGTTTGAAACTTGTGATCCTTTTGCTTCTGTCTCTTAAGTGATGGTCTTACCAGCATACATCATGGTTTCATAGATTTCTCTAGAAAATACTTGAGTAGATCGACATACAATGAAGATTTATTAGCCCTTATTATTTGAGTCCATAGTAACTCATATCTGTGAGTTGGAATCTGGGATTGACAGAATAATACTATATGAAGTGTGTGGAAATACAAAGCTATTCATCTACAGGGTTGGGAAGCAGAGAGAAGGGACAGGGAGCGCAGAAGAAGCTGTAACAGAAGGAGAGAGAAAGGTGTGCTTTAAATTAGATCAAGATCTGAAAGGCCCTTTTATGGCTTGTAATGATGATTGAGGAATTAGTATCTGTGCCCTGAGATTATTATAAAAGGAAGGAGACAATAGAAGAAAAAGACATATAAGTTATCAAGACATTTCTTTACTTCCTTAGGTGATGCTTTGAATATTTTTGGCCTCAAATGATTACATTATTCATTTTTCAGTGGATTAAAAACTACAATGAGAACTGAATGAGAACTGAAGTTTGGAAGAAGCTGGTCCTTAGGATCGTGTCTTTGTAAGGTAAGTCTTGTCCCTACTCTCTCTTCCGACTGCTATCAGACATCAAATTGCCCTTGTCTCCAAAAGGTCAGCCATAGTAAACTGTTCTTCTTTACGTCCTTTGTCTCAGGTGTTTCATCATGGTGAGTAAAACCTCTTTACATCAGACACACCATGGCACTATATTCAATTTCATACATGTTTAAATTACTCTAAAACAGTCCAAATAATGTGGTTTCTAGATGTTTAGATGGGAAAAAACAAGAAAATCAATGGTGGCAGAATGAGGTGTTTAATGTTTAATGTACAATGTACACCCATTAAAAACCTCTTTTAATGCCAAATCTAACATAGTTTAAGGCTTTAGAATCTGAATGCTTTATATATGCTACACCATTGTATTAAAGTCTGCTAATAAGAAGTAAGAAAAACCTCAAACTTATAAAAGACCCGAAAAGTGTTTTTACGTTTGAACTCTTTGACAATAAGACTGCCAGTGGGGTGATATAATCTTGAAAGGCAAGTTCTCACCTTCAACTCTCCATGTCTTCCAGAAAAATCACATATGCTTTCTACTGGTGGATGGCTGGAGGAAAGGGGACGTGGGGGAGGAGTGCTTCCCACTGTGTCTGTGCCACCATAGCCAGGTGTGTGCTTCTGAATCTTGGGGTCCTCCCATTTGTCCTTACAGTTTCACAGCACATGGCTGATAGAACAGAGAGTTTGAGAAAGTTTTGCTTAAGTGCTGGTAGTAATTCTAGGATAGGCAGAAATGGATGTTGTTGACTGACCTCAAATTTCTAAACTTTAGAGCCAGGAATTTTGGGACTAGAACCTACCTTTATGTAGGAAACATGCATAGAAATTGGTCAAACTTCATACTAGTGTAGTTATAAAATATGAGCAACAGAAATAATTTAGTCAAGGATCAAGAACGGCATCTGAGAAATAGCAATGTCTTTATTCTAGATCTAGCTTAAAGAAAATTAAGGAGAAAAATATTGTCATTAGCATTGCATCGTCACATATTATAACTAATTGATGTGCTATTTTTCCAACAAATTTATATTTGCAATCATCATTTAAACAATCAATTTATGTCAGCATTTGGGAAGACTATGTTACTTTGGGGAATGTATGACATTCTTTTAAAGAAGGAATTTTGTGTACTTGTTCATTTTGTAAATTTAAAACTCAGAGGAAAGGTTTAAGATAATTCATGAATTCAATTCCACTCTTACATAAATTTAGTTTATTAAACAATTGGAGTTTGGTTAAGAATGTTTGTCAGTTTATCAGAAAACATGCTCTTTTCTAACTTCCAACTTGTATGGTTTGAGTATATTTGGGACTGAACATTTTATCTAGATACATCAATGACATCATTATGGAAATATGTGGGTTGAAGCTTGTATACACACTTACATGTATGTGTTGCCTCTACGATTAGGTGTATTGTTAGGGTGTACTTGTAGCATTTAAATATATATTCAAAAAGAACATAATAACGGTGGTTCCTGATCTTTTTAAAATAAGAAGAAATACAAATCTTGTAGTTAACAGGAGTTCCAATTTCATCCTGAGGCTGTGTTGGATACTTTCTTTAGATCTGAAACACATATTGGAACCACAAAAAGCAATCCAATCAGCCATATAGGATGGATAAAGGAAGCTGTATTCTGGCAATAGTCATCACATTATTCCTATTGACAGGTATTGCTTCTTGGGAAAGTCAAATGTAACTGGGATAAGGTGAAAAGCCACAGTTCAAGGACGGGAGGTGAACGGGAGCTTTATTGTGTTACATGTTTATTTGCTCACTTGACCTCAAATTAAAGCACGTAAACCCAAATATATGACTATCCAACAAAATACTGATTCCTTAAACCAAATCCATGTTACTTACAATTGTACAATTCTAACCAGTTTGTAGATTTCTTTTGATAAAACAGCACAAGTTCCTAAATCAAGTTCTTTGCTTTGCTTTCAATTGATACTAGAAAATGTGCTTGAACTGTGATTGTCTTTTAAACTCCTAAAGTAATATTTTTCTGCATTTAATATAGATTTTTAAGTTAAGTTGGATTTATAGTACAGAAAAATTCTTGGTTTTTTTTTTTTTTTCAAGAAAATATGTGACTAGGTCAACATGAAGGTTTCTGTCACATTTTTTTGAAAGTTGTAATCCTTTGTCAGTCATTCACTATTCTTCCTAAGAATAGAATACTAATAATTTCTGCCTGCAGAGAATCATGAAGACTTGGTAGTAAATGAAAATGAACTATGGAAAAGAACTAAATCCAACACTTTCAGCTATCCAATTATCTCAGCATAATTAACTGTTTGCTAGATTTAGTGCCCAGATCCTTTTTTCAAACTTAAATTTCATAGTCCTTTTGATTGCACAAATATGATAGTCTATCATGTATGTGAACCACAGAGAGCACATAAGGAATAATTAGATTCACCTGGATTTCTTTCTTTCTTTTTAACTTCATCTCCACCCCCTAAGCTTCAAATGCAAATTTAAAATATTGCTTCCCCACATACAATCACACCGTCATTATTTCTTCCTTCTTACTAAATCGCAACCTTGAAAATGTGTCTAAATAAAAACAAAGAAATCACACATTTGAAGATAATTAATGCTTTTGGTTGGGAAAGATATATCCATTCTCAAGACATGTTTCCATGTCCACAGCAATCAGCGTTAATCACTTAGGTACCTTCAACGTTTCCATCAAATTTCACAGTTTCTCACAAAAGTAATAGCTTGTAATTCATTAATTTTTTTCAAAGTTCCAAGAAGGAGGGGAGCAAGTCACCCAACGAGCTTTCTTCTTGACCACTAATGCAAGCATGTGAGAAGCCGGAGAAATGGCCAGTGAATGGGGGAAATGCAATATTCATCACCCCCATTGCTGTTTTGACACAGCAATTAGATTTGTGCAGAACAGCAAGATTGTTCCAATTCTATTCTCCCAAACATAAGTCTTAAAAAAAGAGGTTACATTTGTGACTGCAGCTCGTGGAGCATCCAATCTGGCATCCTGAAAATCCATATGTAAGCCACACTTATATCTTAAACCTGTCAAACAAATAAATGTACAGAAGCAGTAATTTATGTACTTTATAGACTGTTTTGCCCTTTTAGAGCAAAAGCCTAATTTTCAAGTGTTGCTATTTTAACTTCTGGCAGTGCCTGGGAGATAACGGAGGTTCAAAATGTGAATTTTACAAGTAAAATGTGATTCAAAAATTGATTTACCCTGTTCTCACTACATGTGAGACAGAGAGGAGAAATGCTGGGTGCCTGTGAGCTTCAGGCAAGGGGAAACATATTGCTAAGTACAGAAGCCGCGCAAAACTTTGCGGGTTTTCAGTTTAGACGTGAACTTGAGCCTTTCTCAGTTCAAGTTCTGTTTAGGGCCGGCAAAACATGACTTTCTGATTCAAAGAAAAGGCTTAAAAAGGCTTATAAAACAGACTTGCAGGCTTCTTGTACATCAAATAGCTCTTACACAATGGCATTTAGATGATTTAAGTGTAAATGAATCAAAGACATATGGATTGCATTTCCCTTTAAATACGCATGGGCTTTAAAATGAAGGGAAAACACACTTGCCAAAATCTTTTTGGGTTGTGCTGCATCAAAAACATTTGGAAAATGACTTTAAATGTTTGGAAGAACCCGAGACATTGGGTTCAGCCACCCCTGGAGATTAAATCAGTGTCCTTCATCCAATAATAACTAGGCCCCTGTTTTGCAGAGACATTTCTTTAAAAAATGTCAAGTTCCAACCCTGACACTCCTGAAAACCAAATTTCTCAAGACTTGAATTGCTAATTCATTGCTAGGGTCTTGTTAGGGAGTCTTCCCCAGAGACCGGGAATCCATTTTGTGTTAGTCAAACTACCAGAAGCATATTTCAGTTTTGCCCATTTTTTTTTTTTTTCAAGTGTGATTAAAAATTTGAGCTCTCTCTGTCCTGGAGGTAAAAATGAATGCTTCTAGGAAGCCAAAGGGAATTGAGGTTTCAAGATGGATGAAAAGACTGAATGATCAGGAGATAAAAACGGGAAACTTGTTTGTTATAAATGTATTCAGGCAGGATTCTGACTTCATACGGCAGTTACCATAATTAAAAAATAAAATGAAATAAAGGAAGAAAGGGGAAAAGAAAAGAAGAATAAAGAAAGAAAGCAAGGTGGTAAGATGTTCTTGGAAGTGAAAAAGATTTTGAATGAAGTGCAGAGACAAGTTAGCAGAAGCAGGTGGTTCTTGAAAGTAACTTAACACCAGTGGGGACTGAAAGCAAACTGCATAAAATCTAAGTAGGATGGTGCCCAGGAAGACTCTCTGTTGAATAAATGAAACAGCCTTGGCATAGGCGATTGACAAGGTATTGAAAAGGACTAGAAAAGAGGAAATGTGCTGTTAAAAGAAATCATGCTAGAAGACAAAACTAGGAAAAGACTAAAAAACACAGGGAATACCAAAAACTGACGCAAAAGCTACAAAGACTAAGAAAAGCACAGGAAAAAGCACAGGGGCTGTTATTTAAGTCTGTGCTGCTGACTGGCTTCCATTAAAAAGTTCTGATTCTTCATGCAGTTCTGATGCGAGAGGAAACAGCTTTCAAAATTGTTTAATGACCTCCTGATAGGAAGGTTAACAGGATTATCATGCAGTTCACTGGAGGATGGACAGAGGCTCTCAGCAGGCCGCCTAGCCACTGTGCAATCCCAATATTCTCCTTTACAGAGAACTGTAAAATCATCGGTCACTCAAAGGCATTAGTTAGAAAGTTGGAATGCTTTTAATGAGGGAAGTTCAACACAAAAAGGAAATGCGGACAGGGAGAAATGGGCGCTAAAACCCAGGCTCCTTTAGCTTCCTTCCACCCTAGTAACTGTGGGGGTATCTGGCTATGGCAGGCTGATTCCTCCTTTGCTTTTGCTCTGGTCCTGTCTCACTTACCACTGGGCTGCTGACAGCCTAGGTAACCAGAAACTCCTGAGTGAGTGGCAGGTTACTGCTTCTCTGTTGTGCTCCCTAAGCACGTTCTATTATTTACTTATTTATTTAATTATTTATAACTCCAGATTTTACTCCCCTCCCAGTCGACCCTCCAAGTGTTCCACATCCCATACCTCCTCCCTGCACCCCTGTATCCACCGTGATGTCTCCAGCCCCACCTCCACCCCACCAGACCTCTAAACTCCCTAGGGCCTCCAGTCTCTTGAGGGTTATGTGCATCATCTCTGATTGAACCCAGCCCCTGCAGTGCTCTGCTGCATATGTGTTGGGGGCTTCATACCAGCTGTCCTATGCTGCCTGGTTGGTGGTCCAGTATCTGAGAGATCTCCCAGGGTCCAGGTTAATTGATACTGCTGGTCCTCCTATACGGTCGCCCTCCTCCTCAGCTTCTTCCAGTTTTTCCCTAATTCAACCACAGGGGTCAGCAGCTTCTGTCCATTGGTGGGTGCAAATATCTGTATCTGATTCTTTCAATTTCTTGTTGGGTTTTTAGGGGGCAGTCATGCTAGGTCCCTTTTTGTGAACGTTCCATAGCCTCTGTAATAGTGTCAGGTCTTGGGGCCTCCCCTTGAGCTGGATCCCACTTTAGGCCTGTCGCTGGACCTTCTTTTCCTCAAGCTCCTCTCCATTTTGATCCCTGCAGTTCTTTCAAATGGGAACAATTTTGGGTCAGAATTTTGGCTGTGGGATGGCAACCTCATCCCTCACTTGATGCCTTGTCTTTCTTCTGGAGGTGGGCTCTACAAGTTTCCTCTCTCCACTGTAGGGCATTTCATTTAAGGTCCCTCTCTTTGAGTCCTGAGAGGTTCTTACCTCCCAGATCTCTGGTATATTCTGGAGGGTCCCTCAACCTCCTACTTCTTGAAAATACAACACCCCTTCATGTTAAAAGTATTGGAGAGATCAAGAGGTCAAGGCCCGTACCTAAACATAATAAATGCAATATACAGAAAACCAACAGTCAATATCAAATTAAATGGAGAGATATTTGAAGCAGTTCCACTAAAATCGGGGACAAGACAAGGATGCCCACTCTCCCCATATCTATTCAATATAGTACTTGAAGTTCTAGCTAGAACAATAAGACCTCAAAAAGAGATCAAGGGATACAAATTGGCAAAGAAGAAATAAAGGTATCACTATTTGCAGAAGATGTAATAGTGTACAGAAGCAACTCCTAAAACTCTACCAGAGAACTTGTCCAGCTGCTAAGCACTTTTTTACTAAAGCAGAATACTTCCCATGTTCTCTTCCATGATGCAGCTCTCTGAGCAACAGCTTGGTATTGTCAGTATGCTGTGG
>JADRCH010000005.1:1859002-1891155 GCA_019843965.1 Rhynchomys soricoides | reverse complement strand
TGATGCAGCTCTCTGAGCAACAGCTTGGTATTGTCAGTATGCTGTGGGGAGCTTAATGGCAAGTGTCTTTATAATTACTCTGCCCCAAGATTGAGTGGCAGTAGGACCGGCTGAACATGGGAAAGAGATGATGGGAAAGGGAAGGCGAAGGTCTGAGGACCCTGTGATTAATGCTTATCAGTTGGCATCATATGAGCACAAATTTTAACGTTTCTATCTGATGACTGGTCACATCAGTTCTCACATTCCCTAAATCATGAAATGCCTTACTAGTAAGTAATGGATACCAGTTTATATTAAAGAAAAACTCTATACTCTTGGTGACTTTTACTCTTAAAAGATTTGTTGTCCTTTGGTTATATCCCTATTAGGGTGGTAGGCCAATTCCTATTCTGGAATCCCATTTCTAACATTTTGAAGTTGAATATTCCAGGCCCTCCTTTGAGGTACTTCCATGGATTGTTGTTTATATTGTTGTTAAGCAGAGTAAAAATGATAGTGTTATGAATTTTGTGTTGTAACTGCAAAGCATGCTGGGAAATGTAGTCTTCGTGGGTGGAAATATGGTTAAGCAGTTAATCATTTTCTGCCACATTCGTCAAGAGATTTTTCACCTTTAATGTGGATTAACTATTAGCTGGTCTTCTTTTCCTGCCCTTTCCATGTGTTTGGATGTGACTAGATTCACGAACATTACTTAATTTGGAAACTGAGTATACATAGCTAATAGTGACAGAACAGGGATTTAACAAACTTTGTCTGAATTTCAAGTTACATTCTGCCTTTAAATTTATTCTTTGCAAATAGCACCAGGAAAAAAAAAAAACGATTAGAGGGAGACTAACTCCTCTTCCCTGCACCACTGTAGACATCAGAGATAACAGAATTTTATTGGCATCAAACTTTTGGTTCAGAAGATCCTGCACTTAACTTGGTGAATCCCCCCACACCCCCCACGGTTATAGAGGAAAACCCAAATTGACACTCAAACAGAAGGGAGAGGAAGAACACATAAGAATGTTCCTTCGAATTGTATATGTGGCTTGTCAAATGCTCTTAGAAAATGTTTGCTTCTCTTTTGACCAGAGAGTAGAAGAAAAGCCAACAAAAGACCATTAGTAGAAAGATTCAAACTTTTCTACTAATTAAAAAATAAATCAAATATCATTTCTTAACAGAACCTCTTGTCAGTAACCATTAGGTAGTGAAACTAAATTTCTAAAGGGGCAAGAATATAAGAACTTATAAGATGAGGAGACTATTTCATTTGCAGTCATGCTTGCAGTACATACATACCAATTTTCTTAACTGTCTATTTCAAATTAATCAAAGAATATAATTAAAAATATTTCGTTGTTCACACATATAAAATCATAAAGCATCTGAAAATTCTTATAAAATATTATTTCTTTAAATTTCCTATTTTTATTCAAATTGTGCTACTTGAAGGACTGTATCATCAGGATGGGCTGACACCCTAACTACCACAGGCTCCACAGGTTAGGTACTAGCAAATTGTTTTCTTACAGTTTGGAGGATACAAGCCTGAAGTCAAGCTGTTGGGTTTTGATAAGGACTCATTTACTGGGTCACCTCCTTGTATTCTCCTGTAGTAGAGAGAGGGTTCTGAGATCTTATGAGGTCCCAGGTTTATTAGATCAGTGTCTAACCTAATAACCTTATTCAATCTTGATCACCTCCTGAGGGACCCTGAGTCCCAATCCAGTTTCATAGAGCAGTAAGTCACAGGAATAGCATTACTGGCTATATCAAGTAATTCTTCAGAGCTATCATAATTAAAATGAACAAGTAGATAATTCTAGTTTGATTTTTATGCATTTAAGCTGACATATATTTAAAATAGATTCCAATTGATTTTTTCCTTAAAGACATAAAAATTCTCATATAAAGGGATTCATAAATATTATAATAATTCATTGCTATGTTTTTAGAATTCATTCAGGTTTTTATTTTTAAATCTTGCAAACATTTTTACAGCTGTGTGGATTTTATTTTTTCTTGCAGATAGTAGGTATTTTTTAAACTGTATAATTTAATCATGATTAATAGCATGTTTTAAAAAGCTAATAAACTAACCTTGTGACAATGAAATAATCACTGTTTATTGACTAAGGACAGTGGTAGGACAATCTATAGCTTTCTGGTAAGCCAAAAATGAAGCTCCACATCTCCAATTATGTCACAGTAACAAAAGTGCTGTCTGTTCCATACGTAAAGATATCTGGTCTTGATCTGTTTAGCTCATGTATCATAATAAAAATTGTACCCAGTCTTCTCATTCAATTCTCATTCGATTTGTTTTGTATTTAACCCAGCTATCTTATACTCCAAAAAGGGAGCTTGTACAGGATATCTGTGTTAGATTATCTGTTTCTGTGTGCCCATAGAACCATTCCTAGGGGAAATGTTGACCTTGGAGAAAGCACATGTGCTTTTTGCCCATGTATTGTAGCATTGTCATGAAACAGAAAGGATGTTCAGTTGAGCAGTAGTAACTTGGGAAGGAAAAGAGAAGTCACAAGTGGGTCAAGTACAACTTAGGTGTCATCCAGGAAGGTATAACTGGACCAAGAAAGCTTTAGTTTATATGAACAGGAAAATAAACAATTTTTACAGTTGAGAGCAAGCTCTTGGTAGAATATACAGTTTGACCAACAAAACGAAGGCAGAGGTTCAGCTTCCATTTGTCTCTCTAAGTAGAAAACTACCTACAATGATCTTGGACAGGCCTCTGTTGGAGATAACATCCAAAACATTTATGGGTAGCCAACTTGGAAAGGTTTTTTATTGAATAAAACAAATGATAATCTCAAAATCAGAACACAAATCAGTGTTATTTTCAAATCTAAGTAAATTTGTACTGGGGGCTTCATACATTTTTATGTGAAAGAGAATTATATATTCCCTTTCTGAAGTGAGACCGACAAGTCTTTTGCAATGGCTTCAGAGAAAAGATAAGTATTACGTCAAGCCCAAAGCTAAGATCATGCATGCTGCCCTTTGTGCCATTAGATGCCTTCCACCTCTGTGAGGGCTGTTGTAATGTATGCCCAAAGGAAACCACGATGATTTTTCTCTTCAGATCCAAGACCAGCCACCTGATTTGCAGAAAGGCACCTGGGGCCTGACAGGGTAGGAAACTCAATTTATCCTCCTCAGAAGCTGATTCCTAAGGATGAAATTACCCTTGTTGAAAGGGTACTTCTGCAAAATTCACAGCCTCTGTTGGTACAGTGTCTGTATCTGGCACCAGTCTGAGCAAGAGGCTCTGTTGGCCAAGGAACCAGACATCCATCTATTGGTTCCTCTTGCTGCAATCAAGGCAGTTATAGCCACATTTAAGCTCATTAGAGGAATTTGAATATGTTTCACTTTGTCTTTAGATAGTCTCATTTTAACCATTCCAGAAGAGGCAAGCAAGTAATACAGACTGAGATGCTGCCTAAGAGGAAAACAGAAATCTTGTGTAGGAATTGTTACACAATAGTGGAGTCTGATGGCTTTTAAGTTGATGGTAGGGATGACTTGACTTTTTTAGGATGCTGTCTATTCATTCAGAAAGCATGTTTAAGTACTGACTAGCTCTCAAGCCCTGTGCTAAATGATATTAGTATAATATATATATATATATAATATTATTATATATATTATTATATAAATGATATTGAACAAATTCAGATGTGCTCTGGTTGTCCCATGGATTTATCTGCTAGTGTAGAAATGAGGGTCAGCTTAAAGAAGTCTCTGAAGGTAATTTATAGTCAAGGGTTCTCTGGTAGCAAGAGCCTTTTACGTTGGAAACATCTGTCTTCGTCATCTTCACCTTCCACTACTTCTACTCCTATATTGAAATTATTTCTTCCCACACAATTTATCTACTACTTTTGGCTAGATCTCTCTAATGGTAAGTAATATAAAATTTAAAATGTGTTTTAGTACTTCCTTCCATTCTTCATTAGTAGTAATAATAAGAGTAGGAAGGTGTTACTGGAGACATGCTTTCCAAGAGGTCAGTTGTACTTGCTTGGATGGAACTGAAAGCTTATTACTCACTATTTAACCTTGCTCCTAGCCCAGGCATGCATTTAGTCCATCGGTAACTGTGCAGGAGGTCCCACCCAATATAATAACTACATGAGAAAATGTTTCTTTGGAATGATTCACTCAAGAAATTCTGGGAGAATAAAAATTATGACTTATTAGAAATAATCTTTGTATTATAGTGATATTAGCAACTCCATTTTGGTTATTTTCTCTAATGTCCCAGACCCATTCTATAAAGTGAAGAATTGGAGCTAAGATTCATCCCATGGTGTGGAGGATGAATCCAAGTCTGGTTTTGACAGTCTCAATAACTGTAACCAGGATAATGTTTACACCATGGTTCTCCTTCTATGAATTTGGGCATTTAAAGCCTTTGCTCCCTGGTGTTATTGGGAAGTTAGGTAAGATCATACAAAGCATTTCATGTCTAGCATATAGTATGTGCTCAGCACTGGGGTGACAGATGAATGAGAATTGTGATGGGAGGGCAATTCTCAGCTTTCCATGCAGGTTTTATGTCAGTCAGAGGCAAGATCACACTGTTCCTGAGAAATCTAAAGCAAAAAAAGAAAAAGAAAAAGTTATCTCTTTGAGAGTCTCCTTTAGCCATCTTGGATGGGTGTGTGTGGCCCTAAGTCTGGCAGGGACTGAGCTGAGCAGAGCTGTTCGCAGCAAATCTGTGATGAGGATCTTCTGTCTTCTAAGCTGTGGGCGGCTCCTTCTTTGGGAAACAAGTTATAATCGGAACTTGGAACAAGCTACTATCCAAACAATGCTCTCATTGCTTCTCCTGCCATTTAATTAATGCCAGTCTAATTTTACAGCAAGTATAGAAATATGATTTATGCATATTTGCACCTATATTTGCCACGAGGCTTGCCATGAGGTATATAGTCATCCAAATGATATCCTTCTGATAAATACCATTGGCCTGAACAGCTAACCTTATTGTGATAGCCCCATTTCAGGGACACAGCAAACACATGGGTAAGACAACACTTACCTTAACCTTTATGTAATCATTGAGGACCACCAAGGCTTAAACCACCTGTTTAGTCAAGATTGCATTTTGCTAGAGGACTTAGGCAGATTTATCAGATAAGATCCAAGGGCCCTTTCTAGTACTATCTTTCCCATGTTTATCAATTTAACTAAATAAACTCTGTGACCTATAAACTGCTACTTGAAAGTTATGCCAACATGTACTGAGCATTCTGCTTTTGTTTTTATGTTTGTAAAATGAAATCAGAGCATGATTTAAACTTACCCACGTCCTGAGGGAGTTGCCTACAAGACCATTCGGATGCAATAGGAAGGATCTGCTGTTTTCTGGCATCATTTATGTTGTGTTTGTGAACATGTGTGTCAACAAGCAGATTTTATTAGTAGAAACTTTGAAGAAAAGCCTGTTCTTTTGTTCTTTTACCATAGAGAGGCATAAAAAATAAGGAAATTAGCATTGTCAAGGAACATGGAGTGCAATCCTAAGCAGGAGGTTGGAAACCTGTTTCTACTTCAGTCCTTTATCTGATTTAATAAACAATAGCAGTACATTGTTTTCCAAAACATTTTTTGATCCCTTAGCAACAGTGCTACTACAAGAGCACAGCCTACAGAATATTCCTATTTTTCCACTTGGGGTCACATTTCCATAGGCTTGCCAGGTCAGCCAGAATCATGTTCATAAGAGCAGAGACAAAGAAAGGCTCCATCTCTAGAGCCCAACTCTTGGATTATTAAGAATTGATTATAGCACAAACCTTCAGTTTTATTTCCTTGAGATATTCTACAGAAATTACAGAATCCTAGACATTAAAATGCAAAATTATATCTTTAACACATTTAACCCAAACATTCCTGTTGTTTTCTTCCTGAGAATTTCAGAGAGATTTCTGTTTTTACCCACACTCTACACTCTACTTCTACTCCAGATTTTAACAGGAAATGGTACCTAAAATTTGGTAGGAATATAATGGTAATTGCAGGACCATGAGTGGATGGGTACACGCTGAAATTTCTCTGTAAGAATAATTATTGAATGGCAGTGAATAAACTTGTGCCCCCCCCGATGTTACCATGTTCTATGAGGTGAAAGGCCTCTTTGATTCTTCTCATTATTTTGCCAAAGTTTCCCCCCAGAAGACATGCTTTTAAATGTTTCTCAGGTCTCTTATTTAACTAATTTAAATTTATAGTTAGAATCGGGATATAAACAGTTTTAAAAATAACATTTTATTTTTAATTTTAAACAATTATCTAAATTGTCAAGGTAGCTGTCCGGTGTTTGCTGACATGGAGACATGGTAAGTCAAATGGCTTGCCCATAGGTATATAATCAGTGCCACAGCCACAGCAGGGATTCACATCTCCTGGTCGCTATGCACAAGACACTCTTTACTACCCTGCACAAAACTAAACTGTTGAATTAGACAGAGCTCTAAGTAGGTGGTTGGCCGATGTGATGAGGCAGCTATAGGGAGCAAAGGATCCTTGTGCTCTGCAGTTTATTATGGCATTCCTGGACATCATGCTCCCTGGACACTCTCTGGAATTAGTCTGAAGTTATAATGGTGATTTCAAGCATGCTGGAATATAGCATTGGAGACCTGGGGAGGTCCAAGTAGTGGACTGGAATAGCTGCAGCTATTAAATATCTAGGTCATCCTTTATATAGGGTTGTAATTTATACTTTAGCTTCTGATTTCCGTGCTGACAGAAGGAAAAAAAAATTCCATCCTGCTAAAATGTCGTCAGATGGCAGTTTGTCTTTCCAAAACATTATTAGGTATTATTACAGAACGTGAACACCTTTCATTCCTGACAAACAGGAAATGTATGCTGAACCACTGGTATGTCAATCAGAGTGATAGCATCAATTTTATGGTTTTTAATTCATCCCCACCTCCTGTGGAGCCTTTTGCTCATCCTAAATTATGAATCTTAAAAGGTACATGATTAAGAAGAAAAAAATACCTCTGCTTGTGTGAACTCCTGTGTGAAGAGCTGGGAGGTGGATATTGACAAGATTTGAAAGCATTCCTTAGATGCTGAGAGGCAAATGACTTTCATGTAGCCACTGTTACCTCTGTCTGCCTTCTCCATGATTTTTTGCTAGTAACTTCAGTGTATATTTGTAATATATTGACACTTTTGTATATTAAAAATAATTAAACAAAGCATAACTATTGCTACATTTGTCAGTTCAGGAAGCTTCTGAAGTCTGTTTCAGTTTATGTTTTCTATGACTATTTCTTAAACTGGGATGTTTTCTTGCTTTTTGATACACCACATGATGAAAATTTTGGCATTAATTGGAGTGATAGTTCACATAATCTTTTCTATCCTTCCTTTTATTCTTTTCTTTAAAGTATAATAATTAACAATATTGTCGATTCAGCATGAAGTGAAGCTTTGCAAAAACAAATAGTGTACACACACACACACACACACGCACGCACACACACACACACACACACACACACCAACTTCACAACAGGGGATTCGGGAGCCTGGGGTGTCTGAATCTGTCCTCTCCTGTTCCTCTCTTGTTTCTGGTGAGGAGCCATTTTTCTTGTTTTTCCTATGTAACTCCACCTGGTCTCCATTTGTTGCCATGAACTCTGCAAATATAACCCACTTTTATGAGATCTGGGAGTGTGACCTGATCATCCCTTGTTGGAAGGTGAAGCAGTAATTGGCAGTCGGTGGAGGTCAATTTTCCCTCCTGGTGTTGACAACAAACTGAAGGCTTCATGGTTGGCAGACAAGTCTCTATTTGCTGACAGTCCATGATGAGCTATTTTGGAGATCCTTTATAAGAACTCTCACTATATAGTGGCCTTCATGTTCAAATCACTCTTGGTCATTTCCATCTGAGCTTTCACAGTTTTGATGCTCAGTGTCCCAGCATGAGTGCATGGAGCTTTCATGCAACCCATGAGCCATTCGCTTGCACAGAATTTCTCACTCTGCATTTGCTACAACTTCTTTATGATTCAGGATTGAACTATGCTGGTTCTCATGAAAGAACGGAAAGAGAAAATAACGAAGAATTCAGCATGTCCTGGTGGGGCCCCAGCATAAAACACCAGTGTCAAAGAGTGATGATAAATAAGTATGCATAACTGTTCAATGCACTAGGACTTCCCTTATAGGGAGGAAATGCACCGAAGAAAAGTTGTCTTTTCCAATGGGGGAGAAATAAAGGATTTTGGACTCATCAGAGGAGCTTCATGGAAGGGCTCTTCCCCACCCATCTTTGTGTTTTCTCAGTGTTACCATATCCAAAGGATATGTCTCTTCGCTTATCTTCCTTAACTCTTCTGTTAATTATACCACAGTGACCTAGCATACAAAACCAAAAATTTAGAGCATTGAACAACTTGCCTTATCTTCACATAGATGGTGCATGGTAGAAGCCAATCTTGAACCTGTTTTCTGTCTCCAAACTCACAGTTCTTTAATATATTCCCCCATATTATGAGAACTGCTTATTTGGCCCCATTTTATTTGAATTTCTATGTAGCATATTTGATTTAAAAATCCTTAAAGAAATGAACATGTTTATATAATAGGGACTTGCACATGGAGCATTCAACCTGAGTAATTTTCATAATGGAATTAACCCGTTTTCCTCATTCAGTTCTCCTTTATGTGCAACTTAACAATATGAATGTTTGTAATCATTTCAGATTTATCACACGCAATGGAAACACTAGAATAATATTATGGATGAAATGTTCATGTTCCTTCAAAATTCATGTTTTGAAACCCCAACCCCTAGTTTGGCTGCATTTGAAACAGGGGCTTTACAAAAGTAATTATGTTAATAAAGTCCTAAAAAGTCTTGATAGGGTAGTACCTTTGTAAAATGTGACAACACAGAAGGAGAAAGGGATTTTGCCCAGTGGGTTAAATTGTGCAAGGGTAAAGAGAAGACCAACTTTTGCAAAACAACATTTTTTGTTGAAACTAAGTATTTATAGTCAAGAAACATGAAATTAAAATGATCTTCAAATATATGGATTTTCATTGCTAAAACAGAAGTTATGTTGTCTGTTTCTTAAGTTCTGTCTTTTACTTCTACAAGCCAGAAATGCCACCCTCACCTACTACAGTATTATGTGGAATCTTGAGGATGGATTCTCAAGCCTTTGGCTCTGTAAGAAAATTTGTTTTCTGTTTATCTGCACATTCTAAGGTATTTTGTTATAGCAGTTTTGACAAGTAAATACCCTAAATATCTATTCTTCTGGAGTATCTATATGTGTACTTAGTCCCTTTGAGGATAAATCTCAAGGTTTTTATATCAGTGTGGTCAAAACACTGTCAAACATAAAACAGCAAAATAAAAATTGATTGAATAGAATACACGTTCTATAATTTCAAGTAGCTGTAACTGTGTCTACATACAAAGACTTAGAAGAGATGAGCCCATGTCTTGAAGAATAGACAACAACTTTCTTGCAAGTGGCTCTCATGCAGAGAGAGCAATAGCGTGAGAAATGTGACAGAACCTGGATTCTGGAGACTCCCAAACTGATGAACTCAAGTCAGGCACATGTGGAGGGTCTGGGAATCAGACACAGACACAGGCCTTCACACAGTACTTTAATGATGCCGGACCATAAATATCTTGCAAATGGTTATTGAACACTGCCTTTACTGTCACTATCTTACCTAAAGGATTCAGCTCAAAATTCCACCTACTTCAGAGTTCAATTAAGCCTGCTTTCTTCATTACAGTACTCATTATCTTGTTTTCTAAAACAAATAAATAAACACCCCCTCTATATCTATTTTTGTGTGTTGATTTTACATCACATAGATGGTACCCACCACAGTCTGGCTATTATTAAAATTAGAGTGACCCCACATGGGTAAGCTAGTGGCTTGTTGGCAAGCCTAACATTGCCTACTATTTCTTAACACTTTTTTGAGGTCCCACCCACATTTTGCCATGTTTTTAGCTAAACCTACTTGAATTAATGTTTTAAAGGGCAGTAAACAGAACAAGTAAGTATATTCTCTGGCTAGTTATGAATGCCATCATGAATTCGGTGTGATTACTAATGTGTACAAAGTGTACAAAGTCATCCTTTTCTGACCAGGAGATTTTAGATCGAAAGTAATCAAACAATGGAAGAAAAGCTTGCGCTTGTGCGTCATGCACTGGTTTTAGGTTTTTGTTATGTGTGTGCCTAAAGTAACTTAAAACTGTCCATAATCATGATCTGCAACCTCTCCTGAGGATAATTCGTGTTCAGAAAAGAGGGAGAATTTTGTCTTATAATCAGTATACCTTTCTCTATGATGTGTTCTTTCTTTCATGTTCAAGCAAAAGAAAACATCAGTACCCTGGAAAGACCCTTTAGGGTAACACATGGAGTCCTGAGAGGGACTTTACAATGCTGTGGTTATCACAGCAGCAGAAGAGTTCTGCTTCTTTTGAACATATTATCAATCTGGGAATCTTGTTACCCTAGTTACCCTAGAATGTTTCCTTCTGACTGCATCTTTCTATCTGTAAGTAACTCTTTTACTCAACAGGGAACAAGGGGCCAGATGGCATGCAGACATGTGCTTAAAGCTGGGCGAGTCTCATTTGTTCTGTATTTCTTGATACTTTCTGTCACTCCTTAACTAACCACACATAAGAGAAATACCCTGTGGGCTGCTTTTTGCTGTATATTTCTGACGTGATTATAGCAATATGGTTTTGTTAAAATTATTGTTATTATGAGTTTCTCTTTGTTAGTCTTGTTTTAATCTGCTTAAATTTTCTGAAAGGTAAGATAAAAATAAATTTAACAATATAAACAGGTCAGCCAGAAGACAGACATGTGAACACAATGAATGTTGCCTCTTCTAATTAATAACCTTGAGTTTATTCCAAAAACAGCTTTATGGTTCAAAAATAATTTTATTTAGGAAATTCATTTTGAAAAGTTTCCTTTGAGCCTCTGCCTATCAATCATGGCAATCATCATGCTTTAAGGTTGGATCTGAACTTTTTTAAATAACTCATTGAACAAATAATTGTTAGCTGCTTAATAAGTGGCAGGCAATATACCAGGAACAAGGAGCAAGAAGCAAGGAGCAAGACAGACATGGTTTCTGCCTTCTTAGACATTTAAGATCAAATGTGAAATGAGCGTCTGAGAGCCGGAAAATGCCTCTTCTGATAAGTGCAAGATGTGACTATACAGTGACAACCTTAAGTACCTCAAATGACAATTTTAAAGAAGAGATTTAAAACATTTTGAGTAATGTAAGCTTCTCTGGTGTAACTCTCAAACCTACTACCCAGTAAGAAAATACTAATTTTTTCACATACTGTATGGTAATACAGAGATCATACATTTTTATGTACACTAATATTACACTTCTCAGACCATAAAAATTGGACTGTTCAGTAACTGTGATGGCTATTCTTGGTAGTCAACTTGACTGAATTTGGAATTAATTAAGAACCAGGTGGCTCAATAGACTTTTGAAGATTTTTTAAAACCACTTAAAATGGGAAGATCCACTTTTAATACTTATCTTTTGAGGTGGAAAGATAAACCTTTCATCCAAATGTTTTATATTGGAAAGATCCACCATTAATTTGTGTCACACCTTCTGCTAGCAGCCTCTATAAGGGATGTGAAAGAAGGAAGCTCTGTCTTTGTCTGCTCGTTCTCCCCTTACTATCAAATCCATTCTTCCACTGGTATCAGGTATACGCTTTCAGGAATCTGGCATATACATATTCATGGACTGAACAAGTACTAGATTATTGGACTTTCTCTTGGTAGATAGCCATTATTGGATTAGCTTGACCACACCCACAAGAAATTGTAATAAATCTCATTTCTATGAATGTGCACAGGAAAAGAATCTTCTTTCTAGAAGCCACAGAGCACAAGTTGCAGAAAATCAAATCAAAGCCCTTATTTTAAGTTTGGCTGAATTCAAAAAATTCAAGTCCCATCCTTGTAGGTTGGGTCAATGGTCAAAATAAGGGCATTAATGGTACAGAATGGATCCTGTAAGTTAGGATGTGTAGGAGGACCCTACTGAAGCTGAGAACTTTGAACCTGCAGATTTTTAACGGTTTATCTCACCTGTGGATATAGTCTTTCCACCCTTAGTGTAAGATTTCTTTTAACCTCACCCTCTGAAATATTGCCTTTTCTGCCTTTTGCTGAGTAAGTTAATCCTCCATTGTCTGATAAATCAGCAGTGACGTTCTCTAGAAGGTGACAGTAGGCAAGATAATACTGATGTCCATTAGGCCCCACCAATCGTTGCCTTTAGACCCTTAACCAGACTTAAGGCGAAACAGGTTTCTAGAAAGCAGGAAAAAAGTGCAGTCTATGAGGAGTTGTTCTACACTATTAAAGAGGTTAATGAGTTTGCTAATTCATTCAACCAGAAATTGGGGGTATATGTGTGAGAATGCATTTTATGTGGAATAGAAGTAGAAGGAACGTAAAACTGGATCAGGCTCATTTTATTGATACTGGACTTCTGAGTGGAGATTCTATGTTCAGTACAGAAATTCACACAGTTAAGAAAGGTGTCAACAGAATCAACTAGGCAGGGTACACAGAGGCATAACTGAGACTTAAACAACAGTCAGGGAGCTTGTAAGGATCTGACTTAGGTTGGCTGCATATATGTTATGATTGTGTAGCTTGGTATTCTTGTGGAACTCACAACAGTGGGAGTGAAGGCCATTTTTGACTCTTTTGCCTGCTTATGGGACTCTTCTTCTCCTACTAGGTTGTCTTGACCAGCCTAGATATGAGATACATTCTTAGTCTTATTGTAACTTGTGTTATGTTTGGTTGATATATCAGGGGTCCAGGGGTGGTCTCTCTTCTAAAGAGCAATGGAAGAAGAATGATTCTGGGGGAGAGGGAAGGTGGGAGGGGAAGGTGGGAGGGGAAGGTGGGAGGGAGGGATGGGAGAAGAGGAGGGAGGGGAAACTGTGGTAGGGATGTAATATGTGAGAGAAAAATAAATAAATAAATAGATAAACAAATAAATAAGTATCTCAAAAGCTTGTTTGAGTGGTTGGTTGAAGCATTTATCAAAAGATGGTCAATGGAATGGTTGGCATCAGTTGACTTAGTGTTCATGAAAGCTCAGAAAAATTGCAGTGCAAGAGTGGATATGCTATGTATGACCTCTACAATGGGAAGGCCCAGAAGATATGCTCTTCATTAATTCTAAAAGATACAAAATGGTGAGAGTGGCACCAGCACACTTGAAATAATGGCAGCATAGGCAAAGCAATGTTCATAATGGCCTCATGTATAATCATCAGTCCTGGCAAAATGGACTTTATTGCCTGCACGACTCATATGAACTTTTGATTCAGGTTTATCAATCATGATTTTTTTCCAAACATGAAATAGATAAGATGTTGCTTGACCTATATAAGTGGGCAAATTCTCAAGCAAATAAAAGAAATTCCAGTGAAGAGAGTGAAAGGGAGATATGGTGGATACCATAACTTCTATATCTTTCAAGATCTTTATGGTTGCATTAAATTTGAAAGGTCCTCCAGGGATATGATACTCTTTCTAATTCACTATTTTACCTGGAAGAGGCAACTCTTCAGGCTTCCATTATCCAGCAGTTCTCAACTTGTAGGCCTCAACACCTTTGGCAAACTTTTATTTCCAAAACTACTTATATTATGATTTATAACTATAGCAAACTCACATTTATGAATTAGCGAAAACATACTGTATTGTTGGAAGTCACCACAACATGAGGAACTATATTAAAAGGTCATAGAGAGTGACAGTTGACTATCAAATATTCGATCAAATAGTGACTCCAATTACAGCTTCTGTACCACATGTGGTGTCCTTACTTGAGCAGATTAACACAGATCCTGATGCTGAGTGTGGAGTCATTGGCCTAGCAAATCCCCTTTTCTTGGTATCTGTCCATCATGGCCACCAGAAGCAATTTGCTTTCAGTTGGCAAGATCAGCAATATACCTTTACAGTTTTATCTCAAGGACAGTTAACTCTCTAGCCCTGTGTCATAACATAGTTAGAGGGGATCTTGATCATATGTCTATTCCACAAAATATCATATTAATTTACTATATTGAGGACATTATACTGATTAAACCATGAAAGCCAATACTGGCAATCACTTAGTATTTATTGGTAACACATATACACTTTAATGGATGGGAAATACATTCAAACAAACTTGAGGGCCTTCTAAATTGTAGAAATTTTTAGGAGTCCACTGGTATGGAGCATGAAAGTGAAGTATAAGTTATTATACATGTCCTCTCCACTACCATGAAAGAAGCACAATGTTTAGTGTGCCTTTTCTGGGAGAATACATTCCTCACTTAGGTGTGCTATTCCAGCCCACATACCAAGAGACATGGAAAGTTACTAGCTTAGAGTGGTGCCTCAAATAGGAGAAGGCTCTTCAACTGGTCCAAGCTGATGTGAAGTCTGCTCTACCACTAAGATTGTATGATCTTGAAGACCTAATAGCATTTGAGGTATCAGGGGTAGATAAGGTTGTTGTTTGTAGACTTTTGGTAGGCCCCTATAAGTGAATCACAGAAGAGACCTCTTGTAGTGGTGAATTGGTTAATCTGTTTTGGCTCTCAGTGGGTAGCACATGTGCTGTACATGCCCAAGAACTCTGGATTCACAAATGAAAGACACACACACATGCATGCACCCACACACACACACACACACACACACACACACACACATACATACACATACATATATACACACAGATACACACACCAGCTAATTTTTATATACCTCGACTAGCTCAATGATTGGTCACTTCTAAACTCTCCACTGTTAGCAAATACTCCCCTCTGGTATTCCTGAGTTAACACCTTTTAAATCTGTATTTCACCTCTGCTAACCCAGACGCAATCAGGGAAGTGGCCTCTAGGGCCACTTTCACAAATTATTACATGTCAGAGAGCCCTTAAGTTTCATCTTTCTGCTTCCTTGTCATGGCGATTCTCCTCCTCTCTCTCCCTCTTCCTCAGTCCCTTGCCTTTACAATATAAAAGTTCCACTTCCATCTCCCTGTCCAGCCATTGGCTGTACAGCAATTCTTTATTACTAGTTGAAGCCAGCTGGGGGCAGAGACCCTCAGGTCTAGAAGCCTGGCTTTTGGGAGACTAATTAAGACAACATGGCCTTAAGGGCCACTTCCCCAATTGGTTCTGGAGTAGCAAAGTGAAATATAGATTTTTAAAGATGTTAGGAATATGACTACAACCTCTGGGATTTTGGAGTCAGGCTCCGCCATCATCTATTCTCTATTTATGAGGTAGCTATATTAGGCTTAAGTGGAAAGTAAATGTTGGACAATGGAACGCTAAGTTACCATGTGACCTGAGTTGTCCATCATGAAGTGTCAATCTGGCCTACCAACCCATGAAGTAGGAGGTCTACAGCAGCAATTGATTATCAAATGGAAGTAGTATATATGTGATTGGGTTGAAGCAGTTCCTGAATGCACAAGAAAGTAATATGAAGAAGTTGCTCAAATGACTATGCCTACTCTTGTTGGAATTCTGTCTACTGCCAAGCATGCACATACAGCCTCATGGGATGTGCTTTATGATCAGTTGATTGAGGAACAGAATACTAGGTCCTGGTTTACAAATGACTCTTCATGTAATGCAGACACCACCCATAAATGGACAGCCATTTCTTCTGGAGAAAGAGAAATGTTCATAGTGGAAATAATTTGTGTAGTACATGGTCACACATTTTATTTGGAAGGTGAAATGTCCAGATGTGAAGATGTTCACTGATTCATGGGCTTTAGCCAATAGATTGGATAGATGGTCATGGACTTGAAAAGAATGACATTAGAAAGTTGGTGAGAAAGGTCTGGAATATATAGAAAGGACTGTGTAGATAGATCTCTCTAAAGGAACAAAGTCTTGTGTGTCACGCAAATGCTCATCAAGAGGCAACTTCAGCAGAAGAGGAGTTCTGTAACCAAGTAGACTAAATGACCTATTTTGTGGATAGTCATTTTGTTTCCTCAGCTATCCCTGTCAATGCCCAAAGAGTCCATGGTGGCACAGATGGAGGTTATGCATGGGCCTGGCAACATTGATTTATACTTAGAAAGACTGACTTGGCTACAGCTATTGCTGAACACCACATCTACCAACAGCAGAGACAAATACTGAGTCTCAGATATGACACCATTCCACACCATTCCATGGGGTAACCAGCCAGTAACTTGAGGTCGAGTTTTCTACACTGAACTACTACTTCCACAGAAAGGCTTTGCCCTTACAGGAGTAGCAACTTACACTGGTTATGGATTTTCCTTTCCTTCATGTAATGCTTCTGCCAAAACTACCGTCTATGTAGTATTCCACACAATATTGCTTCTGACTATGAAACTGACTTCATAGCCATCGAAGTGCGATAATGGGCTCACAATCACATAATCCACTGTTGTTACCATGTTCCTCACAATCCTGAAGAAATTGTCTTGATATAAAGATGTACTGACCTTTTAAAGACACGGTTATGGTATTAATTAGGTACCAGTAGTCTGGGGAACTAAGGCCAGGTTCTCCAGAATATGGTGTATGCTTTGAATCAGTGTCCTAAACATGGTACAGTTTTTTCCATAGTCAGAATTCACAGGTCCAGGAATCAAGGCATGAAAAGAGAATAGTTCCATTCACTGTCTCTCCAAATGACATACGAAGAAATATTTTGTTTCCTGTTCCCTCAACCTTAATTTTTACTTGCCTAAAATTTTGGTTCCAGAGTGGGATCATGCCTGACAGGAGAGAACAGCCATTCCATTGAGCAGACCTTCCTTGACCACTTTGTGCTCCTACTGCCCCTAAACCTAAAGGCTAAGAAACAATATTAGGAGGGGTAATTGATCCAGATTACCAATGAGAAATTGGATTACTTCTCCATAATGAAAGTAAGAAAGAATACTTCTGGAGTACAAGATATTCATCTCAGTCTCTTGGTGTTACCCTGTCCTAGTATTCAAGTCAATGTAACAACCTAATCCATGAAAGATGCTAAAGGACACACAACCTTCAGGAATGAAAGTATGGGTTACTACTCCAGGTAATAGCCAAGACCAGCTGAGGTGCTTGCTGAAGGTAGAAGAAATACAGAATGAGTTGTAAAGAAAGGTAGAGATACATACCAACTAAAGCATGTGTTCATTTGCATAGATAAATATTACAGTTGACATAAGCATCCCTGTCATATTTTGCTAAGAATGTGTTTGTATAGATATTTATGTTTTCTTGACTTCTTTACCATGAAATGTACCATCAGTTAAGAGAATATCAGTGATTATTATATTTAAGTTTGAGATACTAAGAGAAAATCCCTTACCAGACACTGCCACCTATTCTAAAACATAATGCATTTGCAACTGCAAATAAGAGGGATAATTAAATCATACCAGTTATAGTTATGTCCTGGTTACAATCATAATGCATTTGCAATTGTACACAGATGGTTTTATCATGTTGGTGTGATTACGACCAGATTATTGATTTCATTTGAAAAGTAACATGGCATAAGGAAAAATGGCTATGTCCAATTCACAAGGAGTGGATTTGTGATGGTTATTCTTGATTTCAATTCCACCTAGAATTAACTAAAACCCAAGTGACTTGGTATACCCCTGTGGAAGGAGTTTTCTTAATTAAATCATTTGAAGTGGGAAGACCCATTTTTAATCTGGCTCTTTTGAGGTAGGAAATGCTACCATTAGTCTGGCTCACAATTTCTACTGCCTACCTATATAAAGGACATGGAAGAAGGAAGCTTGTTCTTTTCCTGCTTACTTTTGCTTACAAGTCCATTTCTTTACTGGTATTAAAGCCTACTTCTTTGGGATTCTGGTGTATACTGAAGACTAGCTGAGACATTCAGCCTTGTAAACTGAACATCTACTGGATTCTTGGACCTTGTGTTGGTAAATAGCTGTTGTTGGACTAACTGGACCATAGCATGCATGCCATTCTTATAAATCCCTTCTATCTATCTATCTATCTATCTATCTATCTATCATTTATGTGGTATATACCTATTGTCTATCATATGTTAATTGATATTTCATCTATAGATCATTTATAGATTCAGTTTATAAGTTCTGTTCTTTTAGAGAATTTTGATTAATACTAGGTTCAGGTGTAACCTTTTTCTCCTAATAATAAATTATTTCTAGACATTTTTGTTACTTTTATGTTCCCAATTCCATGCATCCACAGTGTAACATGACTTTCTCACTTTAGAAAAGTTCCCTATGGCCTGAGAACAATATCATTTCCCCAGAGACCTATTGAATAAAGGACATACTGGACTTTCTCAATGTCTAGTTGAGGGGCAAGGGAAATAGGGTAACGTTATCCATGTTAAGAATGAAGGAGATTCTGAAATATTGAGTTAGATAAATAAAAGAAAGGAAGGAGACCCATAGCAGAGGGTTGGTTAGGTAAAGGAATAGGCTAAATGGAAGAACCTAAAATGTTGCCTTAAAGAAATGTGGTTTCTTTTCATGGGGGTGGGGGGGAGTGAGTCAGAGACCAAAAAACCGCTAGAGTGGTAAGCCCAAAGGGAATCTTTCAAAGTCTGGCTTTCCCCTAATCCATCAGTTAAACAAATGAAATAAAAATAAAGTCTAGCTGCACTTGAAATTTTTATATTCTTACCTTTTTCACCCTTGAGATTCCTTTTAAATGAAAATGTTGAGTGTCCATTAAATGAGACATCTTGATAATCAGCCGACAGAAAATTGCTGAGAAACTGAAGTTTACTTTCCTTTATCCCCTCCACCCCTGCGCTTTCTTTGTTTATATCCAAAATAGAGATTATTCTAAGTTCAACATGACATTAGATCTAGAAGTGGTTTTTCTGTCAAACTGTATACTCAATAAAGATTCTCAAGCGATTTGTATCAAGACTCTTTCAGTTCATACTAATAAGCACAGTATTGGATTATGACATTTTAACTCTCAGCTTCCTCTCCAGCACCATGCCTGCCTGTGTGTCACCAAGCCTCCTACCATAACTATCACTGACCGAACCTCTGAAAATATAAGGCGGGACCAATTAAATGTTTTCCTTTCTACGAGTTGCTATGGTAATCGTGTCTTGATGTATCATAGAAGTAGAAGAATGGAAGCCAGTGGTACTAAGGGTAATTTGAACTGTAGGAGCTTGGATCAATAGTTTTCAGAGAAGAATAATATTAATATGTGGCCTAGAGTACAATCTTGTGTTATTTTAGCAAAGAATGTGGCTGCTTTTTGCCCTTGTCCAAAAAAAAAAAATCTGTCTGGGGCTAAATTAAAAAGTTTTACATTAAGAGCATTGACAGAAGAGATTTCAAAACAGCCTACTATTGTCTGTGTTTCCTAGTTATTAGTGGCCAGTCTTATGCAGATCTATAATGAAGGGAGCAAACTGATTAGAGAACAATACAAAATATACAAAGGTGGCACAAGGAAGAGTACTAGAGCTAAGTCCTGAGCTCAATGAGATAAACGACTAAGGAAAACCCAGGTACTGCATCGAATAAAGGGAGGGAACCTCAGGGAAAGTCTTCACCCAGCTAAGCTTCCAATTTATGAAAGAGAATTAGGAAAAGCTTAGGGCTGTGCTAGGTGGCACACACATTTAATCCCTACACTCAGCACATGGGAGGCTGTGGTAGGCAGATTTCATAATTCAAGGTCACCCTGGTATGACAGAGCAAGTTTCAGGACTAACAATTTTAGGCAGTGAAGAAAAACATCCAAAGCAGAAAGATGGTGAGAATGTGTTTGAATGAGGGGCCACGTTCCAGCACCAGTAAACAGCACAACTTGGCAACTTCAGCCACTTGGTTGTGGCTTTAGAGTCAAGGATACAAGAAAAGGGATACAAAATGTCCCTCTGTGACTAAGGAAACTGATGAGGCCAAGAATATGGCAGAAATGTCCTGCATGGAGACCAAGAAAGGCTATTTCATGAAGCTATGAACCTGAAGCCTGGATTGCCTTGGAGATGCCAGTGATGCCAGAGCCATGGGAAACCTGCTAAAAGAAGCTGTTATCATGGAACAGAAACAGCTAAGGGAAAAGAAGTATGTTGTAGTCAACAAAGCTGAAAGGACTTCAAGATCTGAAAAATGTCTTGACATCATACTTGAAGATGCAGAGTTTGGAGTTTGCTCAGCTAGTTTTAGGTCTTGCTTTGGTCCAGTATTTCTTCATGGTGTTCTCCCTTCTTCCTTGGAGAATGGCAATGTATATTCTGTATCATTGTATGTTGGAAAGGATGTTGAATTCTTTTTTTAAAATTTAATTTTACAGGAAAGTATGGTCAAAAGAATGCCACCAGTCTTCAAAGAGTGTGAACTTTGGTCCTTTAAACAATGTTGAGACTGTGATAGACTATGGGGGCATTCTAAGTTGGACTGAATATATTTTTTGCATTATGATATGGCTAAAGCCTAAGGAGGACAGGGAGTGGAATGTAGAGGTTTTAAAATGAACAGTCTCCATCGGGCAGTGGTGGTGCACACCTTTAATCCCAGCACTTGGGAGGCAGAGGCAGGTGGATTTCTGAGTTCGAGGCCAGCCTGGTCTATAGAGTGAGTTCCAAGACAGCCAGAGCTACAGAGAAACCCTGTCTTGAAAACAAAACAAAACCAAACAACAACAACAAAAAAAAAAAAAAAGAAAGAAAGAAAAAAGAAAGAAAGAAAGAGAAAAGAACGGCCTCAAATATATAAGCTTTTATATTTGCATGCTTGGTAGTCAGGGTATGGCACTTGTGGCCTTGTTGAAGGAAGTGTGTCACTATGGGTTGGGCTTCCTGGTTTCAAATGTTCAAGCCAGGTCCAGTGTTTTTCTTTTTCTGCAGCCTGATCCTGATGTAGATCTCTCAGCTACCTCTCCAGCACCTTGTCTGTCTTCATGCCACCATGCTTCTGCATGATAATTGACTAAACCTCTGAAACTATAAGGCGGCTCCAATTTAATGTGTTCCCCTCTAAGAGTTGCCATGGTCATGGTGTCTCTTCACAACAACAGAACACAGACTAAGATACAAAGTGTCCATTGATGGCTTAAACACACACACACACACAAGACAGAGACACATGAAAAAGCACTTCCATTTGTTGAGGATGTGGCAGACCCCTTGCAATATTTTGCTTTGGGTTCATTTGTGCCTGCATCCTTTCACCGATAACGGGTTTGTTCAAGTGAGAGTAAAATAGCATCCATATATTATTGAGGGGTAAAGGTACAAAGTTAATAATCTATGTTCAAAATACTATGGTTTTAATTTTGAGTGTCTTAGTTCCTAGACACAGGAGTAATTAATCCAAAAAATGATGCCCTCCACCCCCTTTTGAAAAATTTCTCTGTATCTTAGCATTTTTTCAGTCAGTCAAGTCCTTGATGTTTGACATGAGTGAGTTCTTATAGGCTTTTCATACTTTATTGTTGTTTATTCCACTTGATGAATTTATAACATGAGGTCACACTCTATCCATGAAGCTTTGCTTTCCATCTGCTCTCCATCTTTACTCTATTATTAGTCCAGGCTTCTGGTATTTTGATCCTGCTTCATTTCCAGGACACTTGTTGACGTCAGTGAGAACCCTAGGCAGAGGACTGCATGGTAATCAGCATGGCTCCACAGACTGTCTACAAAAGAATGGTTGGTCTCCATGATATTGGACTTCCGTTGGATGAACCCCTATTTACTTCCTATGGACATTGGAGCCCATGCCGAATGTTTAATGCATTCAGATGATATAATTGCTCCACCACCTATGTGTATTGACTTTCTGCTAAAAGGCTTTTAGCATAAATTTTAAGAATTAACCAAATACATCATAGGCTATTGCTGAGAATGCAAGGTTTTTAACTATGTTTCTCCTACATTGATTTCAGTTAATATATTTTAACCACCCCCAAATTGTACTGTGCCTTTTAATTTGTTATTCATTTGTTTCAAACCAGAACTTTACAGAAGCACTCTAGGCCCACAGGAACTGAAATAGTTTGCTTTCATTATCTGGTAGACCTTCTTCAGTCAGTAGCCCTGGCAGAAACCACAAAACTGTACAAACTGGCAACTGTGGGTTTGTCTGTTCTCTATTGATTCTATTTCTGGAAAGAAACACACACACACACACACATACACATACACACACACACACACACACACACACACACACACATGTATCAATGAATAAACCATATGATTCTACCCTAACTTTAAGCTACCATCAGAAGGGGGACAGGGACATTTTGCAAAAAGTCAGGTTGGGACCTAAGATTTCTCTATTTGCATTTATGCATGGATTTTGGTAACTTTGACTGTGAAGTTTACCTCTGAGTATTCTACAGCCTGAAATGCAGCAGTCTATTATTTCTAAATATGCTATTAAAATTCTGGAGTGCCATGAGTCAAATTGTTTAAAATCTAACAAGCTACATAATAAAATGCTCATATAGGCTATTTTAAAGACTTAATTTTTTTCTTCTGAGAACTGCAAAGCAACTCCACCATACAACTTTAAAAGGAAAAATGCATTTGTATTTTTCAAAGACTTAGAAACTCTGACCCTTGAATTGTTTTCTTCTGTGGTCAATCACTATACAAGTAAATAAGATGTAGGGTTTTATTTACTTAATCATTTTATTGATTAATTTTGTTATTTTGCATGACCTAGTGAGAAAGTTCTAAGTTTGGCTTTAACAAGCTGTGTGCCACTGGAGCTTTCTTTCTCATCCATTAAATACTAAATGCACAAAAATCCTCTAGTGACTGTCCTAATATTCAAATTCAAAACCAGCCTTTGACAGCACAGGAGAAATCTCTATAGCGGAAAAGATCATAGGTAGTGGAGAACAGAATGCTGTGAAGTACACACATGCCTTCATACACATACACACGTTCAACAGAAGAACCAAAATAGCTTCTTTCTCCTGCTCCCCAACAATGACAATGCAGCCATCTGTTGGATGTTCCACTTCACTTAGCAGCTGCTCTCAGATACAGAAATCTGCATTCCTGCAGCTTGTGTGGTATGCGGGCAGCATGTGTGGGTACTAGCATTTGACACTCCCACCCAAAGGAATGGCTTTCATTGAATAAAAAATGATCACAGAGGTTTCTTCTTCTCCTACCTCACAAAAGCCTGTTTCCTGACCATTGGCATTTGGGCTATCTTGACTCTTTTGTCTATTAAAATGAAAGTCTTAGATATTTCACATCAAGCAGTGATCTAAAATTAAAGAAGGCGACCAGGGCTTCAGTAAAACCCTTGGCTTGCCAGAAACTTGCTCCTTGAAGGAGATGGAGCACGGCAGCTGGAACATAAACTTCCATGTGACTTTTATTTTGCCCATACCCCCAGCAATGCACTTAAGTACTGAAGAATAACCATTGTTCAAGTGGAATGTAGGAGGCTTGAAAGCAGCATTAATCTTAACATCAAACTAAGTGAACCTCCCAAAAAAAGCATAAAATGAATTTTTCTGAATAGTCCCCTCTGCAGGCCATCTTTTCCATGCTGACGTTTGTCTTCTGCATATATGTTATATAAAGTGGCATATCATTTTTTTTATGGTCCTTATAACATGGAGGTTGTGAGGAGGAGCAGTCACAAGCACAAATGAGAAAGGGTTCTGCAGTCTCTTGAAGAGAACCTTGTATAAAATTGGATCCTCTTTTGAGTGCATAATTTAGGACATTTGTTACAAGATTACTGTGGTTTTCTATAAATGTTAGTTTGCTGTATTATTTTCCATGAACTAGTTTTCTAAAACGCAGAATATTTTGCCCCCAAAACATGGAAGCACTAAAGCTCAATGAGACGCTGATTCATGGGGTGTCACCCAGAAACAGCTGGTCAGCCATCTGCAGCCCCAGAGTCCTCTTATTTTTACTATATTCAGCTAATTCTTTATGGAGAGGGAAGAAAGGCACATAAATCCTGGGAGAAAAAGCATGGCTTGAGTGAGAAATGAAGACTGACTTATGCCAGCAAAGGGCTGGTGGCCTGATGTGCTGATTGGGAAGGTCTCGTCTCATGCACACTAGACTCACAACTCTTCACTACGTGTGCATTATTTTATTTGCATCCTGTTCTTTTGGGAAAGGAAAGAAATGATGATATGACATTGATTGTTTTGTAGGAATTGGTCCAGATGAAAACTCCCTCTGGAGCCATAATCAACCATTTCAAAGCAGGCCTGAGTCTGCAAGACCAAGGATAAGCCTGGAATTCTGACCTGTGTGTTTGTCCTATCATCTCTCAAGTGCACTAAACTGGACCATTTCACAGCTGTGGAACTTGTAGTGAAGCATATTGGACATAACAAATATAATGAGGTTGGGATTTTTTTGGTCAGAAATATTACATTAAAAAGTAAAATTTTAGGCAACGTTCCTTTACTTTAAAATTGGTAATACTATATTAAAGTTGTATACAACCAGAGTTACCTTTTTTTTGGTTTGTTTCGTTTTTCTTCTAGAATGGGCATGGGGCCTTGTTGGAAGAGGAAGGATGGCTGCTATTGTTATCCCATTCAGCTAGATGAGTATCCTTGAGGCAACTCATTCAGCTAACCAAACCAGATGACTGTTAACTGTTGGATTGAAGATGTTGGTAGATGCCCAGATGTGCTGCTTTCAGGTGGATGTAATTATAGTTTAAACTAATGTTATGTGTCTCTGGAGAACTTTTTGGCCATGGGGATATTTTTAAATATTTTTCTTGAATTATCAAAGTCTTTTACCTATTCTTCCCATAAGCATGGATACTCAATACCTTACAGGCACACACATACAAATAAACACACACACACACACACACACAGAGAGAGAGAGAGAGAGAGAGAGAGAGAGAGAGAGAGAGAGCTTTCTAATTTTATATCTTTGTCTTGGTTTGTCATTAAATTTTTTTTATTGTGTACACCACTACAGAACAAGATCAATCTTCATCCCTATAATAAATAAGAGAGAGAAACATCACTGTTCATAACTGTTCTGGTATTAATAAGGCTTGGACATAATTTACTGATCATCTGTAGTTTTTCTGGTATGTATCTGTGTGACAAATCTATGCTACCATCCTAGAATAAAAGATATGTATACCTTTAATTGATAAGACAGAACATTTTATAAAAGTATTGTAAAACCATCTGTACTACAAACTTTTGAGTATTTTATTCATTCTTTTTTTCTTTGCTCTGTATTTCAAATAAAGATTGTTTTTCCCTCAGCAACACAGAAATCACGTGGACTATCCTTTAGGCTGTCAGTCACAGAAAAGATATACATATGCCCAGAGTATACACTTGTGCTTGTTCAGTGTTATTTGGGGAAAATATGTTGCATGTTCTCTTGGCTCTCCTAGTTTTACATCTTGAATTAATGCAATTTATTCTAATTTATGGCAACTGTTTGAAAGGCTCATTCTCCATTTTCCCATTTATAAAGGGGTTATTTACATGGAAGTGCAACACAGTAGGAAAATGAATTGATTTGGAAAATCAGGTGTATTCAGGTAGAGAAACTGAGTGGACTTTGGTTTTGCATCAGCACTGTGCACAACAGCTGGTGGTGAAGACATCTCTTGTAATATTTTTTTATACCTCTTTAGATATAAGAATACATTTATGGAGAATTTTTTCATGCTTCTTAAAAAAGCCCTATACAATTGAGCTAATTGCCTCCCCCTCTTCTCTCGTTCTCTATTCTTGTATTTATATGGCAGCTATCACAATAGTAGCTACACACGCTAATAAGAGAACTAGTTAAAAAGTGGGAGAAGGCTTATAGAGAGGAGAAATGTTTCTTTTCCTCAGACAAGATTACTCTAAGGTCAAAAGTCAACAAGAGGAACTGTCCTTATTTTCCTCAAACACTTCCTCAAGTCAGCAGGGTTTTTTAAGAGACCATTGCTCATCACCAACCCTAGTATCCATTTTCTAAAATTACTTGTTTAAAACAGACTCCTGTTGTACAGTGCAGTACCCTGCCTTCATTCTTGCCACTGAAACTCTCCTCTGATGGGACCAGACAGTGGAAATGAAGTTTCCGAAGGGAGAATATGGAGATGATTGCGGAGAAGTAGATACTTCAGATGTCCTTGGGAGCACTCATGAAATTCCATTTCCTGCAACTGCTGGAACCTACCTCGCTAATCCTATTATGTGGATTTCTATAAATACAGCTACTGTGTGGAAAGTAACAAGTCACACAAGTGAGATATACCATGTGTCACATGTTTCTCAATCATCCCTGTATGGGTGTGTGTATGAATTACTTAAGACTCATAACATTTTTATATAGCATACCCTTTTATATTTCATAATGTCACATAAACGAAGAAGTTAAGTGAACTCTGGGGAGGTGAGGGAAGATGTATACAGGGATTGTTACTGGAATGCTGGGACATCTCATTTGAACATGTAAGGTTGTAACTACCATACTTCTTGCATTCTGACTTGCTACCATTTAAGTCTGAACACAATTTCTGTGTGACTTTGAAGACTCTTTGTGAACAGCGTTGAAGACTCAGATGCTAAAGGATTAACTGGTAAATGGTGAGCTTTGGGAAGTGATTGGATCACCAGGGTGCCAGGCTCATTCATAGATTCACAATTCAGTGGCAGAGGAAGGCTGGAGAAGGTATGAGGTCTGGCCTAGCTGAAGGAAATAAGGCACTAGATGTAGGACAATAAAGGTTATCAAATCCTCCTCCTGTTCTGTTTCCTGGCCACTTCCTATGAGCTATTTTGTTCCATCAATAGTCCCTGCTATGTCAATACACTGATGAAAGTACACCAACATAAAAAAAGCTCAAAAATAGTAGAACCCGTAAAACCTTTGACTCAAAATTTGTCCTGCCTACAAGAAGTACAAGGACAAAAATGGAGCAGAGATGGAGGGAATGGCTAATCAACGACTAGCCCAATTTGAGACCCATCCCTGCGCATGAATACTATTAATGATACTCCGTTATGATTGCAGATTGGAGTTTTGCATAACAGTTTTCCGAGAGCCTCCACCCAACTGCTGACCAAAATAGATGCAGCGACCCACAGCTGATCTCAGGAAGTCTTGTGGAAGAGTTGGGGGAAGGATTGAGGGACCTGGAGGGCATAGGGACTCCATAAGAATTCCAAAAGAATCAACTAACCTGGAGTATTGAAGACTCCCGGAGACTGAACCACCAATGAAATACTGATCATGGGCAGGACCTGGGCCTGCCACACATTTGTAGCAGGGTCAGTGGAAGGGGGGACTGGGTATAGAGGGACCTGTGATAGGGATGGTAAGTGAATAAATAAACTAATGGAATAAAGAAATGAATGTATTATAAGGAAGAAAATTTGGAAAAAAATAAAAGAACCAAATGTACAACCCAATGATGATGTATAAAAATGTCTGAAACCAAGAAGCAGAAAAATTCCTTCCTCCCATAAATTGATTCCCCAAGTCACAATGACAAAGAGAAGAAAAGAGAAGAGAAGAGAACAGAAGAGAAGAGAAGAGAAGAGATGACTTATTAGTGGGTGTGGGCTTCTGCCTCAAAATAAGCATGTAAGTCTCAAAGTGAATCAGAAGTCAAACCTGCAAAATGCTAAAGCAATATAAAATGAAGGCTGGTATCTGATACATTTCATCAGGCAACTGTATTTTTGTCTTATTGTTGGGACAAAATACCCGATAAACACAACTTAATGAACAAAGGGTTGTTTTACCCCATAGTTTAAGGGTATAGTCTTCCATGGCAAAGAAATCATGACATCATGAGCTTGAGGCAATTTAGTACACTACATATCTGTTAGGGAGCAGACAGAGATGAATGTTCATGCTCAGTTTTCATCCTTCCTTTAAATATACCATCAAGGACTTATTTACTTATTGGAAATATTCCTTCTTTCACATTTTGCTTGTTTAGTTCTTTATATAATGCTATTAAAGCTAGTTAAGTTAAAAGAAAGAAACAAAGAAAGAAAAAAAGAAAGAAGTCCCCCAATAACTGGAGTGGAGGCTTACCCTGAAAGGAAGAAAAGAAGGAAGGAAGGAAGAAAGAAAGACCGAGAAAAAAGAAAGAATTCTGTTCTGGAATGTAATGGGATAGAAGAGGCACAGGCTCCATGATGAGTCTGGGATCCTAGAGAAGGCTCAAAGGGCATTCATTAATGGCAGTAAGTTGATGGACCAAAGAAGCATTTATTTGACTGTGTTTATGGAATCAGTCTGTTAATATAACATATATGATAATGATATATACAGCACACCTGGGGCTAAGAGAGCTAAGGCTTAGAGTAAAAAATGTCTTGCTCTGAGTCACATGATTCTTGTAGGTTCTGTATCCAAACCTTTCCACATTTTTGTGGCTCATGGCTCTGAAATTTATGCAGGCAGCTGGTGAGGATACAGCACCCAAATCTCAGTGTGCTGTGAACTTTTACTGCAAGTCTACTCCTTGCACTCTACCCTGAGTCATCGGCACAAACCAACATAGGTAAGTCCTTCCACTTCTCTGCCCATCTCTATCTTTCAGGCTGAGGACCTGGCATCTGAACAAATGTCAGCATTCAGATGTGGGAGATCTGTGCCTTCCTGAAGCTGAGTGTCAGCTATGTGGTATACACATAAGCACAAGGCCAGCAACTGGGGTCACTTCTGTGTTGCTATGATAATAACACCTAAGAGAAACAGCTTACAGAGGAGGGCTTATTTTGTTTCACATTTAGAGTGAGTATTATCTAGCTACACAAAGAACTGAACAAACAAGCAAATCCATAAATAAAAATTATTCAAAGAATAGTAATTGGTCAAATCAATTGAAGAGACATTTCTCAAAAGAAAAAGCTCAACCTTCCTAGCTATCACAGAAATATAAAACTACTGTAATGTTCCTTCTCAGCCCAGTAAAAATAGTCCTCGTGCGAGTGTGCACGCGTGCGCGCACGTGCGTGCGTGCGTGTGTGTGTGTGTGTGTGTATAAGTAACAATAATACAGAAAAAAGAGGTTATCATCTTGAGAGCGAGGATCACAGGAGTGGTTTGAGAAAGAGCATCTAAGAGGGCAAGAGGGAGGAAAGTGATGTATTTCTATTTCAAATAAAACACATTAATATAAAAGTATCCAATGATGTGGGTAAAAAGAAAGACCCTTTACAATTGTTATCCCACTATAGACGAAAATCACTATTGTGGTGGTTTCTCAAAAATGATAAGTAAAAGAAAGGAAGGAAGGAAGGAAGAATGAATGAATGAGAAAGAATGAAAGAAGAAAGAAGTAAATCAAATAGTATTACCATATGATCTAACTGTAGTCACTTCCGAGTATACCTCCAAAGGAGTTTAAGTCAGTACATCAGAGAGATATTTGCATATCTTTGATTATTGCTTCATCATTCTAGTAGCCAAAAAGTGGAGCTAGCATAGATGCTCATCAATAGAAGAATGGATGATGGAAATATGTTACACATGCAAGATGGAGTTTCATTCAGATCTGAAGAAGGGTTCAATGATAACTTTTGCATGAAAATTAATGTTTTCTCTTGTATGTAGACTCTAGGCTTACAAGATTTACATACAGACATACTCCAACACACAGATAGGCATTGAAACTAAATGAGGGATCATGTGGAAAGAGGTAGAATCTAACAGGAATAGGGAAAGTAGAGGGTATGATCGCTTTATTTTTTGATTTTTATTTTATTTTTTATTTTTGATATAAATATGTGTCATTCAGATAGGAGGATGATTCATAAATAGACAGTTATGGAAAAAGAAAGGGGTGGAAATAGGAATGAGTAGAAGAAAATACAATGAAATTCACATATATTTTGAAGTGTAAAGAAGGAAAAGAAGCCAAGGAAACTGCACCAGTAGTGATAAATGCAAATATGACAGCCTCCAACAGTCAAACAAATTGGCTGTACAGGACACTTGCTTCATTTACATAAGCAAGATACAACTTAACATTGTTGATCACCTTGCCTCAAATCTTAGAACAAAGGACAGCTGGTTTAATTTGCTGTCAGTCAGACCCCAATCCTAACTACTTTCTGTTGTAACACATGGCCAACTTCAAGGTCTTTAAGGAATAAAATAGAAGGTTATACACAGTCTCTCACTTAGAATCACTCAAAATGCCACTGCACTGCTCATGGTGTGCTGAATGTTCTAATCATCTGTGCTTAGCCTCTCCTGCTGCATGGCCATGTTCACTTGGTTTTGTTTCTCAACATTCTCTCCAGCACTGCTTCTTTCCATTCCTGCATATCTGTTTCTTACTTAATGGGCCCCATCTCAAGCAGAATGATTCATTCTAATTGAATCAAGTACAGTTCAGGAACATGGGGCTCATTCTTTTTATTTCCATGATTATCAATATTGTAAGTTTTTCAATGTCTCTTGTTTCTCTCTTAAAACTATATTTCATCGGGTCTCTTTGTTACAGATATAGCTAATGAGATCATTTCTTCTTGTTTACACTATTTGCATCAATCACCTTTTTTTTTTTTCTGTGACAAAATACCCATAATGGTTAAGATATCAGTTGTCAATTTGATAAGATCTAGAATCCCCTGGGAAATGAAGCTCTGGGCATGCCTGGGAGATTAACTTGATCAGTTTAACTGAGATGGGAAACCCCACCTATGATAAGTTGAACTGTTCCCTGGTCTGGGATGCTGAATTGTATAAAAAGGAGAAAGTGCACTTATTTTACAATTCATTGTTTCTGCTTCATTATTTGGATACTTGAGAAAAGCTGCCTCTATTCCTGCTGTCATGACTTCCTCTATGACAGACTACAACATTGAACAGTGAGTGTAAGCAAACCCCTATCTTCTTATGTCATTGCTAGACTACTTTATCAGAACAATTGGAAGAACAATTAAAATAATATTGAGCACACGGACAGAGAAGATATTCATTTTGCTCATGTTTCCAGAGGTGTCAGTCATAGTAGCTTGCTCCTCTTCCATCCAGAGGAGAGGAGAGGAGGGGAGGGGAGGGAGGGGAGGGGAGAGGAAAGGAGAGAAGCATACCTTCAAAGGTACAGGTATAGGACACTGTGGCCTACATCCACCTATGAGAACCCACATTCTAGTAGCCCCTTTGATATTGACCACATCAGTGGGTAAACCCCTTGGTAAGTCAGTAACTTTATGGTACAATTACTTCTCAGAGGTATCATGAGCTACAGACTAAGCCTTCAACACCAGTTCCTGTGAAGGATATTTTATAACCACACAATAACAGTATTATATAAAGATTTTGACTAATTGTACCTCTGACCATAAAATGTTTTTTTCTTATCAGTCCTCTGACTATGCCCCTTTCCTGTTTAGAAGTTTTGATGGAGTCTGTAAAATGATTCCATGGTAATGTGTTTAACCTCTACATTTGAAAAAATTACAAGTGTATGTGCAGTAACTTGTTTTTTCCAATTTCACTATTGTAATGTAGCTAATGATACTCAAAATAATCATGAAGTCAAACACTAATACTGAACAGTCAGATTGTGTGTGTGGGGGGGGCAGGTATGAAGCATCTTATCATGCACACCATTGCCCGTGGCTGAACTTTTCTTTATTGGGTATGTTTGTGTTATCAGAAAATCTGGTGAAGTGAAGAAAACCTGATTTTTCACATAATTATCTGACATTGGACTCTGTCCTAGAAGCCAACTCAAGGTCCAATGAGTTTTGTCTTAAGACAGAAGAAAGAAGGAATGGTCAAAAATAAGCCTAGAGCTTGAAAAAGTAGAAGGCCCAGATTTCTGTGAATAAAACTCAGAAGAGCACCTTTGACATCTGCTCATACTTCAAGATCCTGTCAGAAGACCCTTGCAGACATAGAGGACATAAAATGTTCTTCCTTCTGAGGATGTATCTTTCCAGTTGTTGGTTAGATGGACATTTTCTACCCTCTTTTTAATCCTCTCATCTCTCTCTGACTCTCTCTGTCTCTCTGTCTTTCTGTCTCTCTGTCTCTGTCTTTCTCTGTATCTCTCTTTTCCCTCTGTCTCTCTGT
>JADRCH010000005.1:1805287-1858992 GCA_019843965.1 Rhynchomys soricoides | reverse complement strand
CCCTCCCCTTTCCCTCTCTTCTCTTTTTCTCTGTTTCTTATGATTGTTCATACGTTTCTAATTGCTTTCTACTCTGTTTCCCTCTCTTTAAATACCATCTCTATTCTTTATCTGAATAAAATTATAATCTGCTCCAGATATTTAGCATATTCATTAAGGGAATTTTCATACCTAATACTTAAGTTAATATTGCTTTGTTATTCATTTTCTCGAAAACAAAACTATGTCAAGACAAAAAATTTTATTGTATGGGTTGGGGGAGCTTAAATACTCTATTTCATTTTCTAAAGTGACAATCGGCTGTAATAACTGAAAGAAAAACGCCACTGTGGTCTGAGAACATAAATCAATTTCTGCAAGGGCAAAGGAAAGAAGAACTTGCTATCTAAAAAAAGAGAGAGGGGAGGAACTCAGGGGCTAAAGGTATAAAGAAAAATATCATAATAGCAATAAAAATACCTAGAAAATTAAGTGAGTATCCAGACCCCTGTTTCTGCTCTTTTTGTTCTAGACCTAGACTCATGTGTGGTTGCAATACAGTCCAAATTCTGAAGTACACACACTGCCACTTTATACTATGCCTTGTTTCAGTCAGTTAAGAATGGTATAAACGCTGAGGTTGGTGCTAGCCTGCCTGTGCTTCTTTTCCTGTGCAAAGAAGCTTATTTTAGGGGAACATTATTTTATCACCTTCCCTCTGTGTAGCTAAAGTGTGGCACTGGAAAACAAAGGCATAGGGGAGCAGGGAAGTAAGAGTGAACCTATGCACAGACAGCTTCAGAAAGGTCTGGATTCAGTTTATCACAGAAAGTATACTTAGCTCTTCTGCAGTAGGTGCATCTGTGTGTCTGTCCCCCACAAGCACAGCAGAAAAAGCCCCACCTTCTGTGGTGGAAGTAATGCACAGCAGAAACTGCTTTTGTGCTGCTGGATATTAATGCTAATGTTCAAGAGTTAAATATAGCACAAAGCAAGTGTGTCGGAAGGGAAAAATACTGAAGCAACTAGCTTTACACTGCAAGGGGTTAGGTAGAGTAGGCAAGTTGTTATTATTGAACACTAGAATAAACTGCAAAAGTGGTAGGCTATTTAGAGAAGGTGGGGTACAGAGATTGGACTCAGTCACCCTAACCTAGTGCCCTCAGTACCAATGGAAACACAAGAATATCATGTACTAGGGTTTGGATGAGGTGTCTGGAATAAAGACACAAACCTGCTGTTATTATGTATAATGTTTAAATGATATTAAAATGCTGATAAATAAGATGGGTCAATGGGAAATATACCCTACTCCCTTAATTCTCTAGTAAATTCAGTAAGTCATAATACATACAAATTCTATTGTTCTGCCTATCTCTCATTTCCAAATTATGAAACACAATTTTGAAGAATTCTAGGAGAAATGCTTTACAGGTGTGTTAGCTATTTTTATTATTACACTGACAAACACCTGGTAAAAGCCCTCAGGAGGAAAGGGTATATGCTTTGGTAAATGGTTTGAATAGGCGTACCTCATCTTGATGGAGAAGGCATAGTGGGCTTTGTGAGAGAGCTTGTCATTCTTCACTTGCAGTCAGGAATCAGAGAAAGATAAAAGCTGATGCTCATGTGTCTCCCACCTTTATATTCAGTCTGAAGCTTTAGCCATTGGAGAGAATACCTCATATTTTTTACTACTACAGGTCATTCACAAGGATATTAATTGTGGTAAATGGCCAGACTGTATTTACCTATGACCATATTTACCTATGACCTGGAGTTATGGTGAACCCTCGCTGTTTCTCCATAAACTAGAGCAGCTGACTGAATCTATGCCTGTTCATAGCTTTATCTCAGTAGCCACTGCATCTTTAGCTAATAGACCTGTCCCCAGAGCTTAGTAAATGCTCAGGAAATCTTTGGAAAATCAGAATGGATATTATGTCCAGCTAAATGGATACTTAAATAAGTTACTAAATGGTACAACAGATAATGAGAACTCTTTCAGGTCTTGCAATATTGAATGTTATCTAAAATCATATCAGGTGCAAGGATACTTAACTAAAGTATAGTTTGCTAGCTATTTACTCAACAGAAATAAAGTACTTCTTTAAGCTCTCCCATAGAACCAGTTTGTGTTAGACAATGAGGAAAACTGGAGAGAGTCTATTCATTTGAAAGAAAATCAACAAGTTAGCATCTACTGTTTAAGGAAAAGGAAATCCCATGAAGTAAAAGATCAACATTGTGATTTGACAAGGGCTTGTGTCAGGGCATTGAGACAAAGATGTCTAAGAGAATAAGCTTGAGTGTGGCCCTTTTATCAGGGACAGGTTATTTGTAAAGGTGAAGGCTTAATGCCCAGAAGAAATTGTGCATCATAGTGGATCCCAGAAACAAGAGAGCCAGTGTTAGTGACAAGCAGAGTGTACCCAGATATGCTGTTTGGGGCTTGAAGATGATTATCAATTTCAAGATACTAAGAGTGCTCAAAAGAATAACAAATATCAGCTTATCACGGACACATGAAGCTAAGATGTAGGAATGGTATAATTATTAAAAGAAAGATGTGTCACAGGCCTGAAAATAAAAGTAGAAGATATGCCAGCTTTAAATCAAAGCACTTTCTGATGGAACTGAAATAGGATAGAATTAGGGAGAGCACGCTTCAATTCATCAAGTCTTTAGGGCTACAAATTTCATTTTGCTATTAAGCTAACAGTGTAAGTGATTAATTTCAATACTATGATGTAAAATTGACAGTACCACTATGCATTCTTCTTTGACACTACTGTGTCAGAAAGTTAAGCCATCTGTAGAAACAGGTAATAAAGAAAGTTGGCAGCAGCTGACAAGCACACTGTATAGAAGAAGTAAAAGCAAGAAAAGATGAAGACAATGATGAAAATCAGAGGAGGAGGAAAAGGAGGAGGAGAAGAAGAAGAGAAAAGGAAGAAGAAGAAAAAGAAGAAGAAGGAGAAGGAGAAGGAGAAAGAAAGAAAGAAAGAAAGAAAGAAAGAAAGAAAGAAAGAAAGAAAGGTGAAAGAAGCCACCGTAGCAGCAGCAGTAGACCAACATGGACCACAGAAAAGAAAACTAAACTGAAATGAATAATAAATGAATGAATGATGTTCTTCAAACTCAAGAAAGGTTAGCTATTTAATTCAATGATATTAAGAGAGATTAGACCTGTGTGGTGGTTTGAATAGGTTTGGTTTCCACACACTCATGTGTTTGAATGCTTGTCCATAAGGAGTGGTACTATTAGGAAGCGTGGTCTTATTGGAGGAGATGTAACATTGTTGAAGGTGGGCTTTGAGGCCTCCTATGCTCAGGTTTTGCCCAGTATAGAAGGTAGTCTCCTTGTGGCTGCCTTTGGATCAAGATGTAGAACTCTTGGCTCCTCCAGCAGCATATCTGCCTGTATCCTGGTTGCCATGCTTCTTGCCAGAAAGATAATGGATTAAATAGCAAAACTGTAAGCCAGACCAAATTAAATGTTTACCATTATAAGAGTTGCCTTGGTCATGGTGTCTCCTCACAGCAATACAATCTTCACTAAGACAACCTAGAAAAGGTACAAAAAACAAGTCATCCTCTTTCCCCAACTAGGAATCTGGGTAATGACCTAAGAGGTTAAAAGAAGTGTACACATTAGAACAAGGTTTCTGAAACTCCTCCTGTAAGGCCATGAAGCAGTGGTTAGCAACCTTCCTAGTACTGTGAGCCTTTAATACAGTTCATGTTGTGGTGACCCCAACTATAAAATTATTTCACCACTACTTCATAACTGTATTTTTCATTATTATGAATTGTAATGTATTGTTATGAATTATAATGTTACAAAATGTAATACAAGATATCTGATAGATGACTCCAATAGGGTTGTTACCCACAGGTGGAGAACTGCTGCTTAAATGGATGTTGAAAATGAAACTGACTCTAATAGCTACCTGAAGCAAACTTCTGGAAAGGAGAGATCAGAAGCAAACACCATAAGGAAGAGGAATAGCACTTAAGTCAATAAACACAGCCCAAAGGCTTAGTGTATCCCCCAACAGGCTAACAGTCATCTGCTGAGTAATTGACACAGGAGAGATTGAAGATGATATCCCAGTAGAAATAACAATAAGAATAAAGATTTTGAGTCTAGGGTGTGGGCATAGTGACCAAAACTTCACAAAATGCCATGGGACGATAAAGAGCTCTGAGCATTCAGGTTTTATGTTCTCTAATATTGGCACTGTTTCATCACCAACTTTATACAGATGTGCTATGGCTTGGTCTCAGTTCTTTAACTGAAACTTTTGTCTTCTCAGTGCTGAAATGATACAAATATAGACACTAATTAGAATTGCTTACTGTCATAGGTACTCTCCTCATCACATGGCCTCGCTTTCCTGCACGGCTTTGGAAATTCTCAGATCCAGACAACTGCTGTGATCTGAAAGTTGTCAAAACCATGCAGTGCCACTGAATGGGAATTATCATTTTTTTTTAAATCTCAGTTTTGCCAAATGTTTGAAATCTAGGAACCCATGAATTTGTGGACAGACTATGGGTCCATGCTTGAATGGCACGTATAAAAGGCTTAGAAAGCACATAGAATGGTTCTAAAAATGTCAAGGCAACATGAACAAAAATAATATTAAAATTGTAACACAATTACTCAAAATCAAAGTTGAATTTGTTAATTTTCACTACACTAAAGACTCATAATCAGTCTTAAATTTAGCAAATGTTCTTACTACAGTAAAGAATAAACCCATAAGTAGACACACTTAAAAACTAGCCTGGGGAAGAAAAATAAGTGAATAAGATATACCTTTAAAATGTTCATTGTCCCTATCATCAGAGAAACGAAAATAAAAACAACTTTGGAATTTCATCTAATGACTGCCAACATCACAAATATTAACAAAGTAATGGACAACAAATGCAAGAAAAGATGTAGGATAAAGGAACCCCTCATTTACTATTGGTGGGATAACAAACTGGTCCAGCCACTCTGGAAATTAGTATGGAGAGTTCTGAAGAAGCTAAAACTGAATTTCATGTGTGATCCAGTTATAGTATAACTCGGCATCTACCCAGAGGACTTGGGATCCTATTTTGCTGATCCTTGCTCAGCCAGGTTCACTGTCATGCTCTTCCTACTAGGTAGGGAAAAGAAACAGCCTAAATGTCCTTCCACTAATACATGGAGAATGCAAATTTTACAACAGAGTATTATAAAGACAAGTGACATCATCAAACTTACTGGCAAATTAACTAGAAAATGTTAGACATAAGTAAGGTGACACAGACCTAGAAAGACGAACATCACATGTTCTTTCTCATGTGTGGATCCTAATGTCAAATCTTCAGATAGGATTATATAATCTGGAGTAGCCATAGGAAGGAAGAAGGTAAAAACTAGATGAGGCAATTCAGATCAATACAGCAGGTAATAGTAAAAGTAATTTGAACAGAAAAGAGAAAGATGGGAAGAGAGGTGCTTCACTTAGAAGAGGGGAAGGAAGTCATTACAGAAGGAGACGGAAGGAGGGGGCTAAATAAGAGTAAGTGTGTCTCAAAAAGTGGTAAGGAATCATGTTATTATGTATTATTTTACCAAAGTTATATATACATATACATAGTTTCCTTAATTTTTTCCTTTATTAAAAATAGATTATGTGTGTGTGTCATCTATTCTGATTAGAATCTCACCTCATTCTACTACCAATTTCTCCCTACCTCCCATCCCTTCCAGATATACAACTTTTCTGTCTCTCATTAAAAAAGAAAAACAGCAAAAACAACAACAACAGCAACAACAACAACAAAAGCAGGTAAGAGCTTGCCAGTAGAGAGCCCACACTCCCCCCCCACCCCGTGCCTACCTAGCCTACCTACAACTGCCTCTCCGCCTCTAGTAAATACATCCATGCCCTAAACTTCTATGGAAGTCCCTTGATCCACTGGAGGTCATGCTGGCCGCCAGACCCCTAAGAAGACTGGTTGCCAGCAGACCACTTTTGCTATCTCAGTGCTTGCCCATCCCACCTTCATCTGGCCCTTCCTTCCTCGCCCCCCAACTCCAACAGAGGCACACTGCTGGACCATTGCCTAGCCCAGCTGTCCTTAGAAGAACGTCAATCAGAAACTAATGGAAGTAGATTCAGAGACCCATACATAAACACTAGGCAGAGCTGGTGAAATCCTTCTTCCCCCTCTTCTTCAGGATTCCTGTAGCTTCACCCAGTGTTTGGGTATGCGTCTCTGTATCTACTTCCAAATATGTTATGGCTGTATATCCCGGTATTCTTGTGCAACTCTCAGCAGTGGAAGTAGAGTATATCTCTGACTCATTTCTCTGCAGTTGAAACCCTTTTCCTCCTATTGGGTTGCCCTATTTAGTCTTAATTTGAGTTGGTGCCTAATTTTATTGTATGCAGATTGTTAAGTCATGTTCTGTGGATATCTCTGGGAAGGATTTTTTTTTCCTTCTTCTTTAAGTGAAACAAAGGAAGAGTGGATCTGGGAAGAGAGAAGGCAAGGAGGGGAAGTGGTCTTCTCCTTGGAAGACCAAGGAGATTGGTCTTGTGCACTGTGTATTCAGATGCCGATTTCTGGGCCCCCAGATCTAGTTACACTACAGACATGGGCATTCACATGAGTATTAAAGAATCTCCTATATCAATGTGGTATAAAGAATGCTCCCTAATTATCTCTGATATTTAGCTCATAAATACTTTATTTATTGGTTTTGACTTATTGGTTAATAAAAAGCTGGACGGCTAATTACTAGGAAGAGGGGAGAGAAAAGCTGGACTTCTGATCCAACCAGGGGTCCCAGAGAGAAGAGCCAGAGAAGGAGTTTGCTACAAGGCATGTGAGGCTCCATGTGAAGAAGAACAAGCAAGGCCCTGAAGGTAGACGAAAATGATCTTGCCATGAGGTCAGGCGTGAGGAAGAGTCATCAATGGAGTTCTCCATGAAGACAGACAACTACAACAGAGTGAGCCCGAGAGAGACCAAATGCAAGTAACTTGGGGCTTGTGTCTGGGAAGTAGCTAAATAACATGGAAGGTTAGGAATATCTGCTCAGTTATTGTCCTTAATGCTTATTGAGTAAATCAATAGGTCTTGGACTCAATTACTTGGGAGCTGGCTGGGTTAGAAAAAAATGCCACGTTAAAATTTTATCCTTTACCAAGGTATTGGAGGGAGTGGAAGGAGGGGAAACAAGTTGGGATATAGAATACATGAGAAAATAATAAAACAGAAAAATGTAATAAAATTAGAAATAAAAAGAAAACAGGCATCTACGAGATATTCATCCAAAAATAAAGTAAAATAAAATATAATAAGATAAAACAAAACATGTTGGAACAGGACAAAACAAACAGAAAGAAAAAAGTCCCATAAACAGCACAAGAAAAACATACAATGCACATAAGAAAAGGCACAAGAAAAAGATACAGATGCATAGACCTACTCATTCACACACTTGGGATTCCACAAAACCACTAACCTGGAAGCTATAGTCAAAGAACATAATGGGACAAAAATTATCATGTTTTTATAATTAAGATAATTTTTAAATTTAAATATATTTGATCATATTATTCTCAAGACTTTTTAGATCTTCCTCAACAAACATTAAGTTCTTTCTCTAAAAACAAAAACTCAATTCAACAACCAGAAAACAAAATAAAATACTACCCCAAAACAGAAACTATCAACCTGTAACCAAATAAAAAACTAGTAAGTCCATTATTTGTTGGCCAACTACATCTGAACATGAGGTCTCCCCTAAAGTAGTTGATCTAACATTATTGATAACATTATTGGAGAAAAGTGATTTTTTTTTCTCAACCTTTCCCAACAGGTATAAAGGACAGTTCAGTCTAGTAGCTAGGCTAGGTTTATTTTACTCTTCCTTCCTTCCTTCCTTCCTTCCTTCCTTCCTTTTTTCTTTCTTTCTTTCTTTCCTTTTTTTTTTTTCCAGATAGTTTTTCTCTGCATAACAGAGCCCTACCTGTCTTGGAACTTGCTTTTTAGAAGAGGTTGGCCTTGAACTCTCTGACGCCTAGTGCTTGGAATAAAGGTGTGTGCTACCCCACCTGGCCATTCACTCAGTTATTAAAATATGTAACAAAATAAAATATAATAAGATAAAACAAAATCTACCATATCAAATTTGGACAAGACAAACCAAAGAAAGATAAAAAGCCAAAGAGATCTTTGCCATTTTGACTGATGTGAGGTGGAATCTCCGGGTTGTTTTGATTTTCATTTTGATGATGACTAAGAATGTTGAACAGATGCTGGCGAGGATGTGGAGAAAGAGGAACACTCCTCTATTTCCGGTGGGACTGCAAGCTGGTACAACCACTCCGGAAATCAGTTTGGTGGACCTCAGAAAAATGGACATAATACTACCTGAGGACCCAGCTATACCACTCCTGGCCATATTCCCAGAAGATGCTCCACCATTAAAAAGGACACAGGAATGAGATTAGCAGAAGTGCCCAAACAAAGGTGAGGAAGAACCTGTAGAGACCATATCCAGAAGTTAGGCAAGGACACTGGTTGAGGCCACTGACTCATGTCTAATTTTTAACCCAGAATGATTCTTGTCTAAAGGAATTATGGGGAAAATGTTTGGAGCAGAGACTGAAGGAAAGGTCACCCAAAGAGTTCTCCACCTGGGGATCCACCCCATATACAGACACCAAACCCAGACACAATTGCAGATGCCAAGAAGTGCTTGCTGACAGGAGCCTGTTATAGCTGTCTCCTGAGAGGCTCTGCCAAAGCCTGACAAATGCAGAGGCAGATGCTCATAGCCAACCCTTGGACTGACCATGGGAACCCCAACGGAGGAGTTAGAGAAAGGACTGAAGTAGCTGAAGGGGTTTGCAAACCAACCAAAGAGTAGACGTAGAGGGCCCCATGGCACCACCTGTATATGTAGCAGAGGATGGCATTGTCTGGCATCCCTGGGAAGAGAGGCCCTTGGTCCTGTGAAGGCTCGATGCTCCAGTGTAGGGGAATGCCAGAGCTTTGAGGTGGGAGTGGGAGCACCCTCGTAGAAACAGGAGGAGAAGAGGTAGGATTTGGGGGTTCCATAGGGGAAACAGGAAAAGGAGATAACATTTGAAATGTAAATTATAAAATATCCAATTTTTAAAAAGCCTAAGAGAAGGCAGAAGAATATCAGAGAGCCACTTATTTACTCCCTCAGGAATGTCATAAAATCACTAAACTGGATGCTTTAAAATATGCTCAGAGGACCTGGTAGAGACCCACATGGGTCCTGTGCTTGCTGTTTCAGTGTCTGAGTTCACACAGGCCTTGTTCATGTGGATTTATAGAGACTGGCTTTCTGGGTGTTGTCCGTCCTCACTGGCTGTTATATTATTTCTGCCTCCTCTTTCAATTGGTTCCCTGAGCTTTGAGAGGGGGGAATATGATGGAGACATCTCATTTAGGGCTGCATATTCCAAGATCTCTCACTTTGCATTAATGTCTGGCCATAGGATGATGTACATGTTCACCTCTGCTGTAGGAGGAATCTTTTCTGATGGTGGCTGAACAAGGCACCGATCTTCTAGTACAGCTTAATACAGTTAGGAGTCATTTTACCACCACATCAAAATTAATTATTTTTCAAATTAATTATTTCAAATTAATTGAAATAATTTCAATTTTTTCAATTCAAATGTTTTCCAAATTAATTATTTTTTAAATTAATTTATTTATTTATTTTTGATACTTTATTTACATTTCAAACGTTTTCCCCTTTCCAGGTATCCCATTTAGAAACCGCCTATAGCACTCCCTCTCCCCTGCCTTTCTGAGGGGATTCCTCCACCCACCCACCCACTCCAGTCTTCCCTCCCTGGCATCCCCCTATAATGGGGCATCTAACACTCTCAGACCCAAGGGTCTTTCCTCCCACTGATGGCCAACAAGGTCCTCCTCTGCCACATATGTGGACAGCACCATGGGTCCCTCCATACGCATTCTTTGGTTAGTGGTCCAGTACCAGGAGCACTTGGGGGCCTGACCAGTTGACACTGTTGCTCCCTCCTCATGAGCCTACAAACTCCCTCTGCTCCTTCAGTCCCTTCTCCAACTACTTCACCTGGGACCCTACGCTCAGTCCAACAGTTGATGTGAATTGAATCATGGGTGTTTCGAACTTTTGAGCTAATATCTGCCTTCTTTGTTCTTTTGTCACTGAGTTACCTCACTCAGGATGATATTTTCAAGTTCCACCCATTTGCCTGTGAATTTCATGAAGTCATTGTTTTTAATAGCTGAGTAGTATTCCATTGAGTAAATGTACCATATTTTCGGTATCCATTCCTCTGTTGAGGGACATCTGGATTGTTTCCAGCTTCTGGCTATTATAAATATGGCTGCTATGAACATAGTGGAGCATGTGTTCTTATTAGATCTTGGAGCATCTTCTGGGAATATGTCCAGGAGTGGAATAGCTGGGTCCTCTGGTAGTATTATGTCCAATTTTCTGAGAGTCTGCCAAGCTGATTTCCAGAGTGATTGTACCAGCTTGCAATCCCACCAGCAATGGAGGAGTGTTCTTCTTTCTCCACATCCTTGCCAGCATCTGGTGTCACCTGAGATTTTGATCTTAGCCATTCTGACTGGTATGAGGTTGAATCTCAGGGTTGTTTTGATTTGCATTTCCCTGATGACTAAGGATGTTTAACATTGCTTTAGGTACTTCTCAGCCCTTTGAGTTTCCTCAGTTGAGAATTCTCTGTTTAGCTCTGTTCCCCATTTTTTGATAGGATTATTGGGTTCTCTGGAGTCTAGCTTCTTGAGTTCTTTGTAGATACTGGATATTAGCCCTCTAGCGGACATAGAATTGGTAAATATCTTTTCCCAACCTGTTGGTTGCCATTTTGTCCTATTGACAGTGTCCTTTGCCTTGCATAAACTTTGCAATTTTATGAGGTCCTATTTGTCTGTTCTTGATCTTAAAGCATAAGACATTGGTGTTCTGTTCAGGAAATTTTCCACTGTGCCCTGTGCCCATGTGTTTGAGATTTTTCCCCACTTTCTCTTGCGTATTTGGTTTTATGTGGAGGTCCTTGATCCACTTGGACTTGAGCTTTGCACAGGGAGATAGGAATGATCAATTTGCATTTTTCTACATGTTGACCACCAGTTGAGCCAGCACCATTTGTTGAAAATACTGTCTTTTTTCCACTGGATAGTTTTAGCACCTTTGTCAAAGATCAAGTGACCTTAGGTGTGTGGGTTGATTTCTGGGTCTTCAATTCTATTCAATTCTATTGATCTACTTGCCTGTCTCTGTACCAATACCATGCAGTTTTTATCACTAATTCTCTGTAGTACAGCTTGAGGTCAGGGATGCTGATTCCTCCAGAAGTTCTTTTATTGTTGAGAATAGTTTTTCCTATCCTTGGTTTTTAATTATTCTGAATAAATTTGAGAATTGCTCTTTGTAAGTCTATGAAGAACCAAGTTGGAATTTTGATGGAGATTGCATTGAATCTGTAGGTTGCTTTCAGCAAGATGGTCATTTTTACTATATTAATCCTGCCAATTCATGAGCATGGGAGATCTTTCCATCTTGTGAGGTCTTCTTCGGTTTCTTTCGTCAGAGACTTGAAGTTCTTTTCATACAGATCTTTCACTTGTTTGGTTAGAATCACACCAAAATACTTTATATTGATTGTGACAATTGTGAAGGGTGTCATTTCCCTAATTTCTTTCTCAGCCTGCTTATTCTTCAAGTATAGGAAAGCTACTGATTTGCTTGAGTTAATTTTGTCTCTGGCCACTTTGCTGAAGTTGTTTGTCAGCTGTAGCAGATCTCTGGTGGAGTTTTCGGCTCACTTAAGTATACCATCATATCATCTGCAAATAGTGATGATATTCCTTTTCAATTTGTATTCCTTTGACCTCCTTTTGTTGTCTAATTTCTCTAGCTAGAACTTCAAGTACTATATTGAATAGATAGGGAGAGAGTGGACAGCCTTGTCTAGTCCCTGATTTTAGTGGGAATGCTTCAAGTTTATCTCCACTTAGTTTGATGTTGGCTACTGGTTTGCTGTCTATTGCTTTCACTATGTTTAGGTATGGTCCTTGAATTCCTGAACTTTCGAAGACTTTAGTTATGAAGGGATGTTGAATTTTGTCAAATGCTTTTTGAGCATCTAATGAAATGACCATGTGGTTTTCTTCTTTGAGTTTGTTTATGTAGTGGATTACATTGATAGATATCTGGGTATGGAACCATCCCTGCATCCCTTAGATGAAGCCTACTTAGTCATGATGAATGATCATTTTGATGTGTTCTTGGATTTGTTTTTTGAGAATTTTATTGGGTATTTTTGCATCGATATTCATAAGGGAAATTGGTCTGAAGTTTTCTTTCTTTGTTAGGTCTTTGTGAGGTTTTCTAATCAGTGTAACTGTGGCCTCATAGAATGAATTGGGTAGTGTTTCTTCTGTTTCTATTTTGTGGACTAATTTGAAAAGTATTGGTATTAGGCCTTCTTTTAAGGTCCAATAGAATTCTGCACTAAACCCATCTGGTCCTGGGCTTTTTTTTGGTTGGGAGAACTTTAATGACTGTTTCTGTTTCTTTAGGGGTTATAGAACTGTTTTGATCATTTATCTGATCTTGACTTAACTTCGGTATTTGGTATTTGTCCTGAAAATTGTCCAATTCACTTAGATTTTCCTTTTTTTTTTTTTTTTAAATTTCCTCGGATTCTACTGTTATATTTCCTTTTTTCATTTCTTATTTTGTTAATTTCGATACTGTCTCTGTTCCTTCTGGTTAGTCTGGCTAAGGGTTTATCTATCTTGTTGATTATTTCAAAGAACCAGCTTCTGGCTTTGTTGATTCTTTGTATAGTTCTTTTGGTTTCTACTTGGTTGATTTCAGCACTGAGTTTATTTCTGGCCTTCTACTCCTCTTGGGTGTATTAGCTTCTTTTGTTCTAGAGCTTTCAAGTGTGCTATTAAGCTGCTCTGCTAGTGTATGCTTTCTCCAGTTTCTTTTTGGAGGCACTCAGAGCTATGTGTCTTCCTCTTAACACTGCTTTCATTGTGTCCCACAGGTTTGGGTATGTTGTACTTTTATTTTCATTAAATTCTATGAAGTCTTTAATTTCTTTCTTTGTTTCTTCCTTGACCAAGTTATCATTGAGTAGAGGGTTGTACAGCTTCAATGTGTATGTGGGATTTCTGTTGTTTTTGTTGCCATTGAAGACCAGCCTTAATCCATAGTGATCTGATAGGAGGCATGGGATTATTTCAATCTTGTTATATTTGTTGAGGTTTGTTTTGTGACCAACTACTCGGTCAGTTTTGGAGAAGTTACCATGAGGTGCTGAGAAGAAGGTATAATCTTTTGATTTAGGATGAAATGGTCCATAAATGTCTGTTAAATCCATTTGGTCCATAACTACTTTTAGTTTCACTGTGCCTCTGTTTAATTTGTGTTTCCAAGATCTGTCCATTGATGATAGTGGGGTGTTGAAGTCTCCCACTAATATTGTGTGAGATACAATGTGTGCTTTGAGCTTTAGTAAAGTTTCTTTTAAGAATGTGGGTGCCCTTGCATCTGGAGCATAGATGTTCAGAATTGAGAGTTCTTCTTGGTAGATTTTTCCTTTGATGATTATGAAGTATCCTTCCATGTATTTTTTGATGTCTTTTGGTTGAAAGTCAATTTTATCTGACATTAGAATGGCAACTCCAGTCTGTTTCTTGAGACCATTTGCCTCGAAAATTATTTTCCAGCTCTTTACTCTGAGATAGTGTTTGTCTTTAACACTGAGGTACATTTCTTGTACACAGCAAAATGCTGGGTCCTGTTTATGTATCCAGTCTGTTAGCCTATGTCTTTTTACTGGGGAAATGAGTCCATTGATGTTAAGAGATATTAAGGAATGGTGATTGTTGTTTTTATTATTGTGGATGTTATTTTTATGTTTGTATGGCTATCTTCTTTTGCATTTGTTGAAGGATTACTTCCTTGCTTTTTCTAGGGTGTAGTATCCCTCCTTGTGTTGGCATTTTCCATCTATTATTCTTTGTAAGGCTGGGTTTGTGGAAAGATATTGTGTAAATTTGCTTTTGTCATGGATATCTTCATTTCACCATCTATGGTAATTGAGAGTTTTCCTGGGTATACTAGCCTGGGCTGGCACTTTTGTTCTCTTAGGGTCTTTATGAGATCTGTTCAGGATCTTCTAGCTTTTGTAGTGTCTGGAGAGAAGTCTGCTGTAATTCTGATAGGTCTACCTTTATATGTTACTTGACCTTTTTCCCTTACTGCTTTAAATATTCTTTCCTTGTTTTGTGCATTTGGTGTTTTGACTATTTTGTGATGGGAGGAATTTCTTTTCTGGTCCAATCTATTTAGAGTTCTGTAGGTTTGTTGAATGTTTATGTTCATCTCTTTCTTTAGGTTAGAGAAGTTTTCTTCTATAATTTTGTTGAATATATTTACCCTTTAAGTTGGAAATCTTCACTCTCTTTTATACCTATTATGCTTAGCTTTGGTCTTCTAATTGTTTCTTGGATATCCTGGATGTTTTGGGTTAGGAGCTTTTTGCATTTTGTGTGACTGTTGTGTCAATTTTTCTATGATATCTTCTGCACCTGAGATTCTCTCTTCTATCTCTTGTATTCTGTTGGTGATGTCTTTCCTAGGGTTTCTATCTCCAGGGTTGTCTCCCTTTGTGATTTCTATATTGTTTCTATTTCCATTTATAGATCCTGCATGGTTTTGTTCATTTCCTTTGACTGTTTGCTTGTGTTATCTTCTAATTCTTTAAGGGATTTATTTATTTCCTTCTTAAAGTCTTCTGTTATCATCATGAGAAGTGATTTTAAATCTGAGTTTTACTTTTCTGGTGTGTTGGCGTATCCAGGGCTCACTGTGGTGGGAGAGGTGGGTTCTGATGATGCCAAGATGCCTTGGTTTCTGTTCCTTATGTTCTTGCCCTTGTCTTTCACCATTTGGTTATTTCTGGTGTTAGCTGGTCTTGCTTTCTCTGACTGTGGCTTGTCCCTCCTGCAAGCCATTTCATCAGTACTCCTTGAAGACCAGTTCTCTCTGAGAGGAATTTGGGTTTGGAGAGTTCTGGTACAGGGTCAGCTCTGGGGAGCAGACAGAAACTGGAAGAATCCTGTCTCCAACTTTTCCTTGGTTCCTGTGTCCTGATGGCTCTGTAAGGGTCCCTCTTGATCGAAGAATTTGAACAGAAGTGGTAGTCTTCCTATGCTCAAAGGTGTGTTGGCACTCCTGGGAGACCAGCTCTCTCCTATAACTGAGTATGGAGCCATGTGTCACAGGATCAGCTCCCAGGCTGCAGAAGGAAACTGGAAGGTCACTTCCCAGTTCCTGTGTCCTGAAGGTTCTGGGCAGGACTCTGAGCAGAGGTGCTGGCTTTACCCTGATCACTGGCTTGTCAATACTCCTGGGAGGATAGCTCTTTTCCTTCACTATTTGGGTATGGAGCCATGTGGCACAGGCTGGGGTCCCTGGACACAGATGGAAACTGGAAGGCTCTCATCCCCCACTGCTCCTCAGTCCCTGTGTCCTGAGAATTCCTGTCGGGTCCAGCTGAGCAGTGGTGCTCATCTTACCTCCACTCACGGGCTTGTCTACACTCCTGGGATGCTAGCTTTCTCCCGGCACTATTTAGCTATAGAGCTCTGTGGCATAGACTGAGGTCGCTGGCTGCAGAAGGAAACTGGAAGGCTCCTGTCCCAGGCTGCTTGTAGGTCCCTGTGTCCTGGGGGTTCCGGTCAGGACCCTCTGAGTAGAAGTACTGAACTTATCCCCGATCACAGGCTTGTCCACACTCCTGGGAGAGTAGCTCTTTCCCTGCACTATTTGGGTATGGAGCCGCATCTTTTTTATTTATTTACATTCCAAATATTGCCCTCTCTTCCTGGTCCCCCCTTCATGAGTTCTTCTCCCAGTTCACCTTCCCCTTTGCTTCTGAGCGGGTGCTCTCTCTCTCTCTCTCTCTCTCTCTCTCTCTCTCTCTCTCTCTCTCTCACAAACACACACACACACACACACTCACACACACACATCCACTCCCACCTCACCCCTCTATCATCCCTTTCCTTGGAGCATCAAGTTTCTACTGGATTTAGCACATCCTTTCCCACTGAGCCCAGACAGACAAGGAAATCATCTGCCACACATATAGCAGGGGAAATAGACCAGCCCATGTATGATCTTTTATTAGTAGCTTAGTCTCTGGGAGCTCTGAGGGGTTCTTGCTATTTGATACTGTTGTTCTTCTTATGGGATTGCAATCATCTTCATCTCCTTCCCCTAACTCTTCCACAAGGGTCACAGGCCTCAGTCCAATGGTTGGCTATAAAGATAGGCATCTGTCTCAGTCAGCTGCTGGTAGAGCTCTCAGAGGACAGCCATGCCAGGCTCTTATCTGCACATACACTATAACTTCAGAAATAGCTGGGGTGGTGCCTTCCCAAGTCGGGCAGGACACTGGATGACCTTTCCTTCAGTCTCTGCATCATTTTTGTCTCTGCATTTCCTTTACACAAGAACAATTCTGGGTCAAGAATTTTGAAGACGAGTGGGTGGCCACATGCCTCAAAAAGGAGTCATGTCTATCTACAGGAGGTCATCTCTTTAGGTTCCATCTCCCGACTTTTGGACATTTAGGCTCATTTGGTCCTGGGATCCTCTTACATCCCTGGTGTCTGGGACTATCTAGAGGTTTCCCCCGCACCCCACTCCACACTGCTGCATATCTCTATGCGTTCTTCTGGCTCTCTAGGCTTCTCTCCTGTCTCTAATCCCGCCCCCCTTTTCCTTCTCCCTCCCCTCTCCCACCAAGTTTCCTCCCTCCCTCTGACTCTCATGATTATTTTGTTCTCCCTTTTAAGTGGTATCAAAATATCCACACTTGGGCCTGCCTTCTTGTTAAGCTTCGTATGGTCTGTGAGTTATATTATGGGTTTTCTGAACTTTTTGGCTAATAGTCACTTATCAGTGAGTACATACCATGTATGTCCTTTTGGGTCTGGGTCACATCACCTAGAATGATATTTTCTCAGTCCATCCATTTGACTGCAAAATTTATAATGTCCTCATTTTTAATAGATAAGTAGTATTCCATTGTGTGAATGAACCACACTTTCTGTATCCATTCTTCAGTTGAGGGAAATCTGTGTTGTTTCTAGTTTGTGGTTATTACAAATAAGATTGCTATGAACACAGTGGAGCATGTGTCCTTGTGAGATGGTGAAGCATCTTTTGAGTATATGTCCAGGAGTGGGGTATAGCTGGGTCCTCAGGTAGACCAGTTTTTCCAGTTTTCCTCAGGTATTTCCAGTTTTCTGAGGAACTGTCAAATTGATTTCCAAAGTGGTCGTACCAGCTTGAATCTCACATCCTTGCCAGCATGTGATGTTGTTTGAGATTTTGACCTTAGCCATTCTGATTGGTGTAATGTGGAATCTCAGGGTCATTTTGATTTACATTTCCTTGATCACTAAGGATGTTGAACATTTCTTTAAGTGCTTCTTGTTCGTTCGAGATTCCACTGTTGAGGATTCTTTTTATAGCTCTGTATCCTATTCTTTAATTGGATTATTTGTTTTTCTGGAGTCTAATTTCCTGAGTTCTTTATATATTTTAGATACTAGTACTCTGTCAGACATAGGGTTATTGGAGACCTTTCTACAACCTGTAGGTTGCTGTTTTGTCCACTGACAGTGTCCTTTGCCTTACAGAAGTTTTTAAGTTTTATAAGGTTCCATTTGTCAACTGGAGATCTTAGAGCCTGAGCCATTGGTGTTATGTTCATGAAATCTTCCTTTGTGCTAATGCATTCATGGCTCTTTTCAACTTCCTCTCCTATTAGATTCAGTGTATCTGGTTTTATGTGGATGCCCTTGATCGACTTGGACTTGAACTTTGTATAAGGTGATAAATACGTATCAACTTATGTTCTTCTACAGGCAGACCACCAGTTAAACATTGCCATTTGTTGAAGATGCTTTGTTTTTCCAACGTATGGTTTTGGCTTTACCCTAGGTCCATGGGCTATGTAGTCTCAGGTTCCTGGTCACCTTAAACATCTTGGGCATACATTGAAGATATACCTACAGGCTTGTCTCCTAAGTCCTTCAAGTTCTTGATGAGAGTCAGTATTTGCCATCACACTTCCTATCTTGTTATTAGAAACAAGATAAGAAGTTATATTGTTATTAGTTAACAATATGCTACATTCCTGCACTGTAACCTCTCTCTCACATAGTTACTGCTGTAAAAATAGACATTCATTGGCTGGTGTTTGAACACATCTTATAGCAGGTAAATTGTCTTCAATACAGAGAATTTAAAAATTGACTAAGACTTGAATCTATTTTTTTATTTCTATCTTAGTCTTTTTACTTTGAACAGATTTACAATCATAAATAATATAAACACTTTTATAATATTGTGTGGCTAAAATAAGACTAAAACATTTCAAGCACACATGGATTGTTTTCTTGATGTTTATTGTAAGAAGGACTACTTCCTCTAAAAGTCGTTCCCTTGTCCTATTGATGATTTTTGCACTATGGGGCTGACATCCTTAAACAGCATGGCTCTCTCTTTCCCTTTTCAGGTTCTCATTTATGAATCTATAATCAAATTCTTTAAAACTCAGAAAAAATAGCAAGAAAAAGAGAAAAGAAAAGGAGAATAAAAGAGGAACATTTCCTAAATGTCACTGGAAACTTAAGTAGCACCAAGGCATTCCTTCCCCACTGAAGGAACTCATGGGATTTAAAGGGACAGTCGTGAATTTATTTGGCTTAATTCAGATAAATGAACAAAAGTTGTGCAACATCAATACAAAACAAAGCAAAATAAAACTACAAGCACCCAACCCTACCCCAACTATCATGTCAGTGTTGTAGGACTGAGCTAACTATCTGTCATCACCATCTTCAGCTAGTCTCATTTGGCATGATGCCAGGAGTCAAAGATATTTCCAGTTTCTTTTAATTCTAGAAGATGAATTTAAGCAGCTAGTCTACTTTTTTCATGCTTGGAGGAAATAGAACAATAATTAACAGTCTCTACAATTGCTTCTAACTTTTGAAAAGTGTTTATTAGTTGTACTAAATAATGAATTTCATTATATTTTCATGTATGTATGTACTATACATTGGCCATAACAACTCCTATTCTAGCCTGATTTCTACTGTTGTAATAAACACCACAATAGAAGCAACTTGGAGAAGAATGATTTATTTATTTTACACATCCTGATCATAGTTGATCATTGAGGGCATTCAGGGCAGAGACTCAATCAAGAGCAGAAACAGGGAACATGGATGAATGCCACTTAGTGGGTTGCTTCTTTTGGTTTGCTCAGATTATTTTTTATACAACACAGACTCACCAGGCCAGAGTGGACAGAGCCCTCTCACACCAATCATTAATTGAAAAAAAAAATGCCCCATAGACTCACAACAAGACTATCTGTTTGAGGTATCTTCTCAGTTGAGGTTCCTTCTTCCAATATTATTTCAAAACCAATGTCTTAGTTAGGGATTTACTGCTGTGAAAAGACACCATGACCAAGGCAACTTTTGTGAAGACAACGTTTAATTGGGATGGCATATAGCTTCATGGGTTCAGTCCAGTAAGAGATTGACAGTGTCCAGTCAGGCATGGTGCAGGAGGAGCTGAGAGTTCTGCATCTTCATCTGAAGGCCTCTTGAAGACTAACTCTTTCACACAGGAAGGAGCTTCACAGTCTATGCACACAGTGACACACTTCCTCCAACAAAGTCATAGCTCCTAATAGTTCCACTCCCTGGGCCAAGCATATTCAAACCACCACAACAAGCAAGCAAACACATGAATAAACAAAAGCAAACAAGCAAGTGAGCAAGCAGGCGAGCAAGCAAGCAAGCAAGCAGGCGAGCAAGCAAACAGATGAATAAACCAAAAGAAACTACACCGACAAATGTGATTTACTCACACCCCTATCAACTATCTTCTTTTCTTCTCCCTCTTCCTTTCTGTTGATCCTCTTCTCATTGTTCCCCTACAACATTCATGTTTTGTTTTAATTTATTTTTTTACTTTAAACAGAGATTTTACAAATAAAAGACAGTATGCTGCATTTGTCTTTCTGAATAATTTATTTTGGTCAAGATCATGATCACTAGTTGCATCCATTTTCCAGCAAGTTACGTAACTGAGTTCTTATTTAAGGATGAAGAAAATTTTGTTTTGGTGTGTCATAACATTTTCCTAGTTTGTGCTTTAACTTTTGTTGTGCTAAGTAGATTTACAGAGCCAGCTACCAAATCCATTCTTATTGTCATTCAGGATGAATTTTCTTTCAGATGAAGTGATGCAATAAAAGGGAATATCTTTAGAATAAGAAGAACTAAATTTATTAAGGAGCCTGTAAGTCAGGGTTCTCAACCTTCCTAATGTTATGAACATTTAATGGAGTTCCTCATGCTGTGTTGATCCCAATCATAAAGTTATTTTTGCTGCTATTTCATAACTGTAACTTTGCTATTGTTACAAATTTAAAATATAAATATCTATGATTTCCTATAGCCTGAGTTGACCTCTGTGAAAAGATTGTTCAACTCCCAAAGTAGTTGCAACCCAAAAGTTTAGAATTACTGCTGTAATCGTAGAGGATGTTCTGGTTGTGTAGCCACAACTGAGAAGCTATAGTAAGTTCTTTCTAGTTGATTGTCTACTTATGCAACAGCGACTCCAGAAATTTTGTAATGGCATTATGATATATGCTCACATTTCACCTGGAGAGCTCTTACCAACCTGGTCTCTGGAGACTACATTGTAGAACCGGGGGGGGGGGGGTGTAATAGAGAATAATTCGATCAGTATAAACAGCCTAATAAGGCAGCAGAGGGGAAACTTTTGATTTCTGTTAGCATAGGCTTCAATTCAGCCACATATCGTTCTAATCTCTTTAAGTTTAAAGAATCACCCATTCCTCTCTCCTTTGATTCCTAAGCTGAGTTTTTTGTCTTTTCTCTAGTTCTAAAGCATTGTTTTATTTAAGCATTTTTTATAGTATCATATTTGTTTTCTTGGTCTCTCACCTGCCTCTCTCTCTCTCTCTCTCTCTCTTTCTCTCTGTACTTGTATGTGTGTGTCTCCAACCTGCTAAATCCCCCCCCCCCACACACACACACACGCACATAACTTGCCGTTACTGGTATCGCTGCAAGTTTTCTAAACTTTCTTTCATGTGTTGATCACTGATTTTAAAATAACAATAGCAGCAACAATGCAAAAGTCTTTTTTTTTTTTTTTTTTTTTTTGGTTTTTTGAGACAGGGATTTTCTGTGTAGCCCTGGTTGTCTTGGAACTCACTCTCTAGACCAGGCTGGCCTCGAACTCAGAAATCCACCTGCCTCTGCCTCCCAAGTGCTAGGATTAAAGGCGTGCACCACCACTGTCCGGCGCAAAAGTCATTCTTAATAGCATCTTGTTTCTTAATGGGCAAGTCCAGTTGTGCAGAACCTTCTAGTAAGTTCACATGTTTGTCCCTACCTAACAGATGGGGCTTATTGTTCTCCATATAATCATTCTACAACCACATGCTTCTGGAACAGTAGCCAGAAGCAAACAAACAAAAGCCCTTTCAGTTCTCTGAACTTGCTGTTTATCTACAGCTTTATGTAAAAATGTCCTCTCTTTTATACCTTTGCAAACTCATTCTTAGGTTTCTATTTGCTCAAATGTCACATTTCCATAAATCCTTTCCTGAAACATCTTTGCCTCTCAGATGAGTTTAAGTGGTCTCTACTCTGGGTACTCCAAGCACATGGAATACTCTCTTTTATATAATGGCTATCAGTGCACTGAACATAACACTGTGTTCTACACCTTCAGGCACTAGAGGCCACACTCTTGATCCTATTTTTCTTGTCATCAGAAGCTGACACAGTGTCTTCTATTGCCATTGCAAAGTAATATTAATGAATACAGGAATATCTACTAATACTTGCTCCATTTTCCAATTAAAACAAATAAACAAACATAGTAAAATGAGCTTTAAGTGACCTAGTTTTCTATAAAAGTTGTCCATCATCTTTTTGGATAAGAGAGAAGGTAGGAGGCTCAGTGAAAAAGGCACTGAGTTTCCAACACCTCCTCTTCTAAGTATCACCTGTCACTCAAATATTAGGACTTGACACCAAACTTTATGCTAAGAAGTTTCTATTGCCAAAAATGTTAGATAACTACCACAAATGATGTGAACATGTCCTTTCATTGTAAAGCAATAAAAAATTAGGCATTTCTAGTTGAATATGAAAATGCAATTAAAGAGTAGGGAAGTCTGTGTCAAGGGCTGATTTGACTTTCAAGTCGTAAGCAAAGGGCTTATGATTTTTCACTAATCATCTTCTTTCCAAGATGTGTCAGTGAGAACATTTAAACATCAAAATCAGAGATTCGAGGTTCTTACTCTTCTTCAGCAACTGGGTCTATCAGTTTTAGTACCTTTATGCACAACTTGTGAATCTCACCTTCATCATCCGTCCAATTAAAAAAGGGGAGATTTATATCTAGCTGGCAGGTAGAAATAATACTTATAAAAGCAGTGTCTAAATTGTATGTAGCCAAGATCACAAGTTCACCAATATTTATTCTTTTCTTCCTATACTATATTTCTTGCCTCCTGCTCAATGAATAGGCACATTGAATACTATTTACCAAAGACTATGATCTGGAACGGTATGTATCATTTCTTGGCCAAGATTCTAAAAAGGGAAATAATCTATATTTCTTTCTTAATTTGCCTATTTAAAATGAAAATACAGGTGACTGTAATGATGGAGTAATGAGATCAAAGAATCCCAGGTTCCTGAATCACCATATGAATGCAAAACTGTTTACCAACTAAGAACAACCTCTTTGGGTTATTTCGTGGGCAAGAAAAAACAATTTATATTTCAGCAATTACGTAGTTGTTGAAAAACTCTGAGCTACTTTTTCATGTCTTGACCTAATTAATTCAGTTACCTATATCCATGAGATACAGTTGTGTGCGTGTTATATCACATTCTTGTTAGTAACCTCTATCTTATCTATTATTTATGGGCAAAGGACACCGTAATAAACAGGCCACAATTTGTAAGCTTTGAGAGCTCTAACATAGTCTCATTTACATCTTTCAGTTATAAGATGAGAGTACCACAGATTTTTTTCATTAAATTTAAGATTTATTAGCATTGAAGGTCATTCAATTGTAAGCAAACTCTCACATTTTAAGAGTTAGCAAATAGACATGGCTTTCATAAATGATATAGAAAAATAGGTGTTTCTCTTGGAAGTCTCTGTATATCTATATTGGTCTATATAGATCTAGATCTAGATATGGATATATATTTCTTTGATCATATACCTTGCTTTTGGTAGAAAAAAGAAGGGCATAGGAAACCTTTGATATTTAGAGAAGAGAGAATATAAATATATTTCATTTTCCATTTTAATTGGAAGTATATGGGAAAATGTTAATATAAAAACATGTAACACTGGTTATTTGTTTTATTTTGAAATCAAGGACATAGATGAGATAAAAAATGTAGATCAGAATATTATACAATACTTAAATTTTCAAATGGGTCGATAAATACACAAGGAAGATCTGAAATAGAGGTTACCTGATTTGTGCTATGAGCAGTATAGTTTTGATAGAAAGAGTCTAGGCATTCATATCTATAAGGAACATTGCTGCAATTACTTAGAAAAGGAATGAAGAGATATTGAGTTAGGAAATAAACAACAGGAAGAGAAAGAAGGCTTTAAATGTGAAGAAGAACAAAAATGAAGAAAACTTAGGACTAATACTTAGAGTGTGCTTGCAGAGAAGAGAGTGAATGTGAAGAGACTGGAATGCCATGAATAGTTCCTGCCATTGCTGTTTGTTGAGATGGGGCTTCACTATCAGTCTCTATGTAACTCATTGTTCTCTTACCTCAGTGTCTCAAGTGTTCTTGCATCATACCCTCTTAGAAATGTGATGATGATGATAAGTTTGTTTGAACTCCTTGAGTTTCATTAGATTGATATCTAACAAAACTAACATGTTTTATGTCTTTTCTTTAGGGTATAAATAAAAGATACTTAAACAGTTCTTTCTATATGACAGATATAACTTGAGAACATTTACAATATATTAGCTCAGTAAATGTTTAAGTAACTGTGAAGGTATTTCTATGCTTTCTTTGTTTTACAGGGAGTTAATTTGTTTTTAAAAATCACACAACTATGAGAATGGTAAAATCCCAAATTTCAGTTCAGGTAGTCTGGCATAAGACTATTCATGTTTTTAATTATTATAGAACTTCTTCTAAACTTATATAGGGAGATACTTTCGGAAAAAGAAAAAATGTGTACAATGTTGTGTTTACAGACATTCATAACTATTATGAGCCCATTCTTTTAGTTATTTTGTTTCACTTTAATTGAGCTGCCAGCACCTTTGAAATATTCCCCACAAGTAAGTTAATACTGAGTGGGTAGGCATTGTTATGATCTGAATGCCTTCTGTAAGGCTCATTGAAATGCTGTTGCCACTGTAATATTTTAGGGTGGTACCTATAAAAGGTCGATGTGTTTGTACCATTATCATTTTAGCAGGTAAAGCTATTGCAAGAGTAAGTTCTCCTGTACTCTGTCTTACCGATCTTCTCTACCATATTTAAGTGTAAGAGGGCCCCCACTATTGTATTGGTCCCTGGCTTCCATGATGTGATGAGTGCATTCTTTTCTTTATAAATTCCTCATTCTATCATATTCTGTTATAGATGTACAAAATGAACTAGATAGTAATTTTTCTAGACATAAATCTTTTAGAAAAATTTCAGAAACTTTTAAGGGAATGGAGAAAAAGGGGGAATTTGGTGTGAGGTTACGTCACAGAAGAGGGGATTTTAAAGCATAATAACATGTTAGTGTCTCACAAAGAAAGCCAAACCAGTTTTTCAGCTTGGGCTCTCACACATGGCCTTTTTCTTTATGGTTGGTCTTCATCCAGAACAAATCTTCACAACTGACAGCTGTCAACTGTCACAGGTTACAGACTAAAGTGACAAAGTACTCAGAATAGTGGATAAAAATATTACAAAGTCAGAGAGACCAGGCAGATTCTTCATATCTAGATTCTGAGCATTTGGAGTAATGTCTACCCCTCTAACCAAATCTCAGAACAATTTTGGCTCCACAGTAATGCATATAGCTTGACTAGCTCATTAGTCTTACTTTCTAGTTTAACTAAACCAGTTGACCTTATCTCCTCTCTTTGATGCTAGTCCAGAGGGCATAATATGGTTATGGTTTGAATGTCGGTATTTCTCCTAAATTTTTATGTTGAAATCTTAACTCTGAATCTGTTGGTATTAAACACTAAGGTCTGTTTATGATATAAGCCTGTTGCTCCTTTGTATTCTAACATGTGAGGCAGCATAGAAGTTAACATATACGAACAATAAGTTTTTCCAGCCAGAATCTGCTGGTGCCTTGATCTCAAATTTGCCTTTATCCAGAATGGTGATAAATAAAAATTTACTGGTTATAAATTACCCAGGCAATGGTAATTTTTCACTGAAGCATGAAGCATTAGAGGACTAAGACAAATGTACATATGATTATAGTCCAAGTCTACCATATTTTATTCATGCCCTAACACAATTACACTGAGAAATAATCAGAAGTTACTATATGTAACTGACATCCTGTACTTCAATATGAGGTTTGAACAGGGTGATGCTAAACTCAATGTTTCATGATAAATCCTCATTTTCTTTTGATTATTTGATTTTATTATCAACAACTCCTCCAATCACACATTCAGAAGATTTGTGGTTTACATCATGAACAATGTGATCACTCTCTTGTTAGAGAAAACATTAGGAATCTTCAGTCAGCAGATTCCAGACTTGGATTCATCTTCATTTTGGTAATGTTGTATGGTATATGATATGATCTGAGGGGACTTAGAGAGTCTCTGCTACACTCACCAACAATAACAGCCTGGTTACAAATAGCCTGTGACTTTTATTTCTGTTTTATTATAATTGTCTTCATTTTGATAATTGAATAGGGAATACATTTAACTAAAAAAGACACTTAGAAATATTTCAACAAATAATATGGTCTAATAAAGTAAAATAGACTGTGGGCTTTTGCCTAAGCATCTAATCTCATTTCTCATTCTTCATGTAGAGGGTCTGAATATATTTAGGAGGTAATGATGTATCAAGTTGAAGACTACATTTCTCAGAGTTATTTGCATCCATATTTGCAGTACAACTAATTTCTGTTACAGGAGTATGATCCAAAGCAAGTGGGTCCTTCCAAAAATTTTATCCTGAGAGGAAGAAGAATGACTTTCTTAGTTTGGAATGTACTGGAAAAAAACAAAAAACAGAAAAGAAGGAGCCATCACCATCCATAACATGACACATGAAAGAGAAAAGTTCCTAAGCTTCCAGGTGACCTTGCAACCCCAACTTCATTCGGGAGTGTGTGGCCTTAGATAACTTTGCTAGAAAAGAAAAATCAGCCCTTTCTTGGTTGTATGGCTGTTGTCTTGTTTTTATTGACATGTAAGTGCATTGGGGTTTTTTTTTGTTGTTGTTGTTGCTGTTGGTTTTTTGTTTGTTTGTTTTAATTCTGAAACACTTAATTCTTGGCTGACTCAGAAAGAAAATATAAAACTTCCATATAGTTACCTCTTAATATCCATGGGTGAACATGACCCACAGCCTGCTTTGGATAACTAAATATTGTGCTGAAAAAAATCCCTAATTGTCTTAGGGTTTTACTGCTGTGAACAGACACCATGACCAAAGCAACTCTCATAATGACAACATTTAATTGGAGCTGGCTTCCAGGTTCAGAGATTCAGTCATCAAGGCTCCCACAGTGTCTAGCCAGGCATGGTGCAGGAGGAGCTGAGAGTCCTACATCTCATTCCAAAGGCAAACACAGAAGACTGACTTCCAGGAAGCTAGGACAAAGTTCTTAAATCCCCACACCCACCATGACATACTTCCTACAACAAGACCATACCTTGTAATAGTGCCACTCCCTGGATTAAACACATCCAAACTACCACACTAATATGTAAAGTTGACCTAGCATATTCTTCACATCAAACCATTGTATCTAATATGATGTAAATACTAGATAGATAGTTGTCTATATTTTTCAGATAGTAAAAAAGTCTGTACAGATGTAGTCTTAAAAATATTTTAATCCAAGGCTGGTTGACTATATATATAGAGAGAGTAGACTATGGACAATTCAGAATGGAAAAGCACTTAATGCTAGGAAACTGGGGGTGTGCTAGACAGAAAGGGAAGGGGAGAATTTCTTTGAAATTGTCTGTAGAATTTTTCCATGAACAATTTGCCATTGAGAAGAATTCTGTTATTCAAAATATCAGATGTAACTTCTATGTAGCAGAGGTGATACGCCACATGTGAACAGTGAAACACACAGAGTATGGTCAGATAATGCTTAGCTTTCTGAGCTGACTTTAAAACAATATAAGCCCAAGTGCCAACACTTTAGCTTGGATGTCTGGACAACTTACTTTAAGGAAAGGCTTATTATAAAGTAGTGTGGTATCAATTGACTACAAAAATGCTTTCACAACTTCCCAGAAGAGCTTTAGCTCATTTCAGCACAATATGACCGAGTAAGACTACCCATTACAATATGCTAGCACATGCATTCATTATGTGCAGCGTCTAAGCCCATCAATGTTGATCTAAGCATTTTGAATTTTGATGAGTGAGGCTCCTAGATATATCTTAATCCAAAGTCTGAACTTTGGGCTTTTAGGAATACATCATGGGTACTTGATTCTCTTACCTTTTGTAGAATCAGAGGGCTTAAACTTAGGTATCTGAGGGCTTGCTAGGAGTGGGAGCAGATGGTAGTTTTTATATGTTCTTTTTATAAATGCATTTTGAGCAGGTTTTTTTTGCATGAATATTTCATTTATGACAGGGTGCTGCTTAGTTATATAAAAAGTAAATACATAACGAGTGAGGTGTAAGTATAGCAGCAGAGTGTAGTGTTCAGGCTAATGGGTGGAGAGGGTTTTAAAAATATGAAGGATTCTCATTTTCAAAAGTGCTTTGCAAACTTTAAAAGATAAGGAGCTTGTTTTCTGCCCGCTTCTGTTTTCTACATCTCTTCCCCATTTTATGTGATTAACAAGGAAAAGAGAAGGGTTTGTATTCAAGAAGTCAAGCATCTGATTTCCAATTTTTAATATGAACAATATTTTTATTACTTGATAAAGTAGAAGACAGTCCACGTGGTATAAAAATAGCAAGGGCGAGTGCCACAAATAGCAACTTGAGGCTGGGAGACCTGGATGGAGGGACATACAACTACCAGCAGGAAAAAAAGAGGCATGGAAAACAACAGCTGCCATAAGCTAAAAAGAGGGTCCTTGATCTTCACAGGGGACAGGTGGCCGAGACATGCCACTCGTCACTGTGTGACATGGCATAGTCACAATGTTCTAGGCTTTGCAAACTATTGCCAAAGTTATTCAGCCTAGGAAAATATTTAAGTCAACTTGTGACAATGCATTAAATCCACTTCCCTATGGGACTGTTTTGTCCTAGGTCCATACTATATACTATTCAAGTAATTTAAGTGCATTTCTTCAGATTCTTAACTGTATTTCAGTTCATTAAACAATATGCAAATAAACACATGAAAAATAAATGAATAGTCTATTACTTGAGCTATAATTTCAAATCTTGTGTAGTAGAAGTGCACATTCTGTAGTGATATTGTGTATCACATTTAGCAAAATATAGTTAAATAAATGCCCAATATTAAAAGGCAATTGAAATGACATTCGCATCTGTGCTGATGTAGAGATGATAAGAGTTATAAGAAGCTAACAATCATAAAGCAACACTGTTCTCTAAATGATCATGAAGATAAAAGCTTTCTTTCTCCCCAATATTCACAAGTGACAACCTGGTCCAAAGTCTGTGACTATTTATTTTCTCAGCATGTAAGTGCCTCTGCAAAACATTTCCTTGACTGGCCTGTTTATTTGTTTTGTTTTGTTTTGTTTTTTCTTGAGTCACTTTGTTGCTACTTCCCTTTCATCACTAGAACTAGCAGCTAACTTTATTTGTAGGGATTTTTTCCTTGCAAAGAAAGTAGCTTTTTATCATGTCATGAGAATAACTATGTAGTAACATGACCACAAGCAAAGAATATATAAACCACTGTGAGAAGATATGTAGACCAGTCATCTAGCCACACTCCAGCTAAGGGATTCTTGCAAAAGGCTGGTTGCTCGCCACATGTAATTCAATTTCATGCCTCAGCAAAATTACAAATTGCTACATGTCATGAAGCCCTGACTACGGCTTGAGAGTACTCAAAGCAGCACATCTTCTTACAGTGACATATTTCTTTGTATTTTCTGAAAGTGCCAACTAGAACCACTTGCATAGAGTAGATTATGCTTTTGGGTTTGTTGACTGTCTGATTGAGTGTTGGATTTGACAAGGGCAGGGGGGATAGCTTATGGGTAGGCCGATGGAGCACCCCATATTGACTTGCACTTGGGCCCCCTCTAGTGCTTCTCTAAAAGGAAACTTCTCTAAGAGGGAAGTCTTAGTTGTGAATAGCATTAGACTAATGGGCGCTAAGAGGTGTCACAGCTGTTGTGAGGAGGGGAAAGGATTACACAGGACACAAATGTGGTCTGCATAGAAGGGATGGATGAAAATGTTAGAATTCTTTCTAAACTGTACTAACCTTCTGTTAAAATTCTTTTTTTAGAGATTTCCAGGGAGTTGGCATTAGCAATAAATGAGTAAGTCAACTAGCCAATTTCTCTGGAAGCTAGAGACTCATGTTGTTAAACCTTAGGGAAATATATGGAGATCATTTTGTTTTGCTCATAGATTTGTGGTTATATGTAGAAGACTTTTGTTTTATTCACAGAGTGATGCATGATGTGTATACAGTGCTTAAGATAAAAGATGCAAATCCCGTTATCCAAAGGGAAGACATCTGTGCTGTTCTTGAATAAAACTTTAGGTTTAATTAACGATCTAATAATAACATTTTTAAATATTAAAAACTTTAAATGTTTTTAACAAAAATCCTGAGTTTTTATTAATTTACTTGTAACATTTACAAAACAGAAACTGGATTAAATTGATATAAATCATGTGGTCATTTAGCATTGAATTCTTAGCTGTGTAAGGATCAGTTTTAACAAAAGTCAAGGAAAACTATCCTTACTCAGAAAGTCACAGATATATGAACAGGTACTGGACACCTAGGGCATTGCTTCCATAGTGTCCTGATATAGATATTACATATTCAACTGGCTCTCCAATGTTTTGAACATAAATATGATTTGGTAGTGTAAATGAATAATCCAATTTCCAAAGAATGGCAAACTTCTTGGAGTCTTACATAAAAATTTCAAAAACAAGAATTGAGAAAACAAAAGAAATAATTGTACAATGGTTTCTTTTGTTTTTTTGTTTAAAGATGTGATTTACTCTAAATTTCCATCTTTCCTGTAAAACTGGCCCATTCTCACATATGCTTTTTTTTTTAGTAATCCATAAACTTGATGGATTCTTGTAACATATAATATTGAAATTTACACATATTCTCAGATTTGTGTCAAACCATGCAGACATTTGCTAATAAAATATCTTAAAACTTTGTTACTATTACCTGTCTTAATTTTTAATCAGATCAATGTTTGCTACATTCAGGCTTCCAACCTTAAACTTTATAAACCTATTTTCATGGCTGATTTTCATGATGTCTGAGATGCTTCATTATAAAGCACAAATAGAAAGACTGAAGTTTCTTCAAATTATGAAGATTATTAGAAACAACTAATATCCCTAAATATCAATTGCAGTGAAGTTCAATAACTCGAGAGTTCAGAATCAGAGGTGACAGAACATTTGGGGTGAGAGACTTAGGCATAAGTAAGAATAGTGAGCAGTACTCAGACACAGGACAGCAAGAATTGCAGGCTCGACTGAAAAGTGGCAGACGTGATATGGAGGAAAAAGGAAGTAAAATCAGGGTTAGGCAGTGAAGGAACTTGAAACTGGGGGTGAAAAGGATAGATTTTGAGCTATGAATAAACCAAAAGCTTAATTAAAGTAGTATTCTATATAATTGTAAAACACACCATAATAAGTACATTGAAAGTATGTTTATGAGATGATTTCCTGGGGCACCCTTTTCTGATGGTGTTTGGACAGTGATTTCCAGAGCCACACAAAACTACTGAACTCTTCTCATCAATTGTCATGATTTCAACATCAGCATGAATAATGCATATGAGAGATAGCATAGGAAGAAGGATTCAGATTTGCAAAAGAGGAACAGCAGACGCTGGAAACCCTAATTGTGGTTATTGGGCAATGTTGTCTAGTCCATAGCTCAAGACTTTGACACTTACTGACTTTAACAGGTTTGTGCAATTCTTGCACATAGGCATTTAGCTTGGCTGAAATGGATGCATTTTAACTGATAGTTTTCTCAAGAAGATGATGGCTTTCAATGTCTAAATTCATATTTTGACTGGACCCCCCCCCCATGTCTCATCTTTCCCCTGTACAACTGAAGGCTTGTGTTTGGGGTTGGTGAATAAGGGACCCAGGATTAGCCCATAGTAGACTAAATTGTAAGTGACTGCAAAGAAGCTCATTTGTGTCTATTTATTCATCCTTATTAATAGATTTGGGCACTTAGAAATGCCTCAAGGAAAGGGAAGTGCAAGTAGATAAGTCTGTGAATGATCCCATTAAACCCTAGGATATTTGAAGTACACAAAAACTGTGGAAAATTAAGGCTGCTAAAATCGCAAGAAATCAGATTTTCTAAAACATATTTATAACTCCAACTTAAATTACTGCCTCTTAAATAGCAAATGTTTACTAGTAAACATGAAGATCATGTATTGTTCAATTAATTTGTTTCAATATTGATTTGAAAATCTATCAAGAGAATTTTAAGTAGGTTTTAGTGAACTCCTACCTCATTTCAAACCACATAAACTGGAAAATCGTTACTGAGCCCTTCCTTTTCTTTCAACAAAGTTTATGTTAGAATAACTGGGTAAAGAACACAGCAGTCTGAGAAATAAAATAACCATTCGGGTGTCTCAGAACACTAAAGTTCAGTCATGAGAGATGACAAATTCTCTTACATTTCTTCCATGAGAAAATACCACAAAAGAAAACAAGGGAGAAATGAACAGAGAAAAGTATGAACAACCATATTCTGATATCTCATTGTTGCCATAGTTTTATATAATTAGTACACTTATTCACATTATCTGAGCCTCATTTTTCATATATATATATGAAATCAAAGTATTAGAATAAATAATATGACAATACTGTTCCATGTCTTAAATGCTCTGACATGATTACTCTGCTGTATAAGGTAGATGCTTGCAGACTTTAAAAAAAAAAAAGAAAGAAAAGTATTTTTTTTATCTTGAGCCCAATTAGTTTGTTTCATGACTAAAATTAAAATAACCATAATTTACTAGAAAATTAGATATTTATATTTCTTCATCACTGTTTTCTTCAGCATTTTTCAAATAATAGTAGGTGCCATTATTTCCTTTTACAAAATAAAATACAAACAATTGTTGATGTAACATAACACATTTATGTTAGGCATTTGTAGTTTAACTCGTTATGGTGGCTCTATGATTTTCATGTCAGAAAGTGATGTTCTAGTTTGCTCTCTCAATCTCTGTCTGAGCTCAGCAAATTTCAGAGTGTCTTTATGATCAATTGGTCCCACCTAACAATAACATAGCAGCTTAACTACTAATATGTACTCAGTGAGTCTCTTGGCAATTAGACTTTGGATGTCAAGAAAGTAGAGAAGTCCCGAACCAATTGCAAGTCTAAAAATCAGAGAAAACAGGAAAGTTCTTGTAGTTCCTTGGAAAGCATATAAGTAAGTTTGTGGATGATAATCTCTAGATTCATTAAAGGAAATAATTTGGGCAGTATTTTGTATTCTATATGTAGAAGGAGTCAGTTATATGAACCAATAGCTAAGTCTTCTCTAAAATCATATAATCAAATCTTTTAAGTTAAACGTATATTTGAGAAAAAGGGGGCATTTATGGCAATTGTTGTACTGAGTTAAATTTCTTCTGATAATCATATTCTCATTAATCTTATATGGTTGTTCAACTCAGGTTTGTAAAGCATTGCAAAATTTACAGAATAAATACTGTCCTTATTATAACTGATTTAGTTCCCATGTTAATGCTAGTGTATAATTTTACAAGAAATCTCTGTACTACAAAAGACAAAGCAAAAAGATTATGAACACATTTAAATTTCCCTTATGAAAATAACTTAGAACCATCTAAATGATAATTAAAAGATTCTCCTGATGACAAGATTTATGCATTTGTCTTGTAGGGGAAGAAGAGAGGGAAGCTTTCCAGAGGAAAGTGTGGCTGTAAAGATAAAACTAAGAGCTCACCACACAGACAATCCCAAAGAGGAACTGACACAGTGGAAGAACATGTTGAATGTTGCCAGGGTAGTGGAAGTTTTCTGAGTATTTTCAAGTGAGTTAAAATAATGGAAGTCAAATTTTCAATGGCTAGGGGATACGTCATGGCTCGTTAGTATCATAAAGTGATGGCCTTGATCATTTTGAGGTTGAGAAGAGTAAAGTTTGATTGAATTGCAAAATGGCATGGTTTCACTATCTCACAAAGTTTATTTCTATTTACAGAATATCCACTTATCAAATATTTTCTTTTTCATTTAGGACATCTTCTTTCTTTATTGTTCACAACTCTGAATGTCTCAGATGTTCAATTTGACTCAAATTTGATGATGGCTGTCATGGTGTCATGTGGTCTCAACTGTGCTCCCGTATAAAGGTAGAAAAGGCAAGCCTGCCTTTGACTTCATAGTTTCTCTTTGGTGGAAATAAAGTGTAACGCAAAGTTGCCATTGCTCATACATTAACGATAGCCATCTTTGACACATACCACTGTGGAAGCAATGGGTTCATTCTCACTCTGTTATCCTAATACATTGATTCTTTTCTTGACAAAGACAAACTTGCCTCAAGCTGTCTACTGAGCTCATTTTGGTCTTCTGGTGGCAATTCTGTAAATGCAAAGCAAATAATCCAGCGGTTGTCCTGTGTATATGCTGCATATTTACTATTGTTAAACCTTTCTTATCAGAGGTGGCAATGCTATAATTATTTAACCTCTTTCACCCTTAAGGATAGCCTGTGATTTCTACAGACATTGCTTTTGTGGGGATTCCTTTTACACCCCTAAAGTAATAGCATGTTACTCTCTAAACAAGATTCTTTTAAAACTCATCACAAGATATTTTCCTTTGTTTCTTTATAAAGAAGTATAGCATTCCTTTAACAACCATGTAAAAATAAGTGGTCAATGTTTGCAATGTTTGTTTTCTTAAAAAGGCTCTGTGGAAACTTTCTTTTTAGGATTTCTTTCAAGAATACGTTTGAAGCATACAGGAGCGTTCTGTCTTTATTTAATCTTGTTAAACTGTTTCACATTCATGTCATTTTCCCCCCTTGGGCTTTCCCTAGACAACACTTTTAAAGTAAACACTTGCTATGGTTATCAAGGTGCTTGCCAGCTATACTCACTTAAATACAGGTGGAAACCAGCACACAGCTGGGTGAAAATCTTTTGCTCCTGGTAATTGACTCAGCTCCCAGGCCTCTGACAAGAGATGCCAGTTTCCTGTAGGAAATGAACATATATGCACATGGATAAATGCTAGCATTGAAACATTTCAGGGCTATTTGGGGGATTTTCTGTGGCTCTATAAAATGTTTATGATTCTTTTATCTAGGTTTGTGACCTGATGTTTGCCACAGGTACAGAATGGGAAGCTCTGACCCTTCACTTACAATCAAGGAAGCCCTTTCACTGACCTCATTAGTAGTGTCCTTGTTTAATTTTGTGGTTCTGATCTGTCTGTCTTCTGTAGCAACAGACAAGCTACTGTTTTACTCTTTTTTTTGTTTTTGTCAAAATAATGTGATATTTTGGAAGCATGACAAAAGGCAGATTCACTATTGAAATGTGTGCCCCACACTTTCACTTTCTGTATTTTAAATTCTTGCTCTTTTATCAAGCTCAAATGTTGTAAAGTCATGATACTTAGCTAAGGAAGAAAGTATAATTCAAATGTGAAGAGACAAGGCATCATTGAGAGAAATGTGAAAGAGCTAAGTGAAGAAAAAGGAAAACAATTGAGGTGCAGAGCTAGCACCCCTAGAAGCAGGTAGTCCCTGGAGCTGAAGGAAAGTTAGCTAGAGCAAGTCAGAACTGGAGTCCTATAGAACAAATTGGAGATATGACCCACAGTGGGACACAACTGCTGTTGAAAATGAAAGGAAAAACAGGTGGATGTGGCACATCAGCCATGATGTCTTTGTTGTTTGATAGTTCTTATCTTTCTCCAGAGCCATCAACTGGTGAGCGCAAGAAGAGAGAATCAAGATAAGGCAGGGCATGGAAAGCAAAGAGCAAGCTACTACCACATGAGGGCAAAGATAGTCTTTGCTTTAGTTGGCTTTCCTTTTCCTCTGGAGTTAGCAGCAGCAACATAGATTAAAGAATAGGTGTTTTAAAATAAAAACAAAGCAGTGTGATTAAATTATTTAAAACTTAGGGTCTTCCACTATCAGACAACTCGATCAGATTTCTACACTAGTAAGCAACCTCAAATTACTGTGTTTATAAAGTACTATTTTAATTATTCAAACTCCCACCTCCATTTTTTAAAGGAAAACAAAAACCACTTTTTAATGAAAAGCACCTATATTAGACAAATTCTTTGGAGATGGCAGGAAACAGCTCATTGCTCCTCTACTCAAACTTCTAACCCTTGCTCTTGTCTAGAATTTTCAAATCCAGTTTCAAATGTGTGGCATCCACCCCCACCCCCATGTGCCTTTATTTCCCAAGTGGCTGGTAGGCTCACTTGGGTCTGAATCGTCCTGATACTTCTAGCCAGTGTGTTCCTACCTTAGCACAAGTTAGCCAGCCTTCCAGCTGTTCATCGTTTCCCTTCATCAACCACTTAAGAAACTCCTAGCATGTGACCGGACTTACTAGACACTAGCTATTTGGGGAACGAGAATAAGTTTCATTTTCTCACGGAGATTACAATTCAACATGGGTTAAGGTTAAAATATAGCAAGCAAATACATAAACAAGATTTTAAGATACTAAGGATAAACCAGTTGGACGTAAATTTGCAGCATCTATAAAGACATCTGTGACCATCTTTCATTTAATGTGCATTCAAAGTTTTAGAATGAAATGTAAACAGAGATACACTCCAAGAGACCTGAGATGACTTTCCACAGAATATCTGACATGCCTTTTAAATCTAACTACAATCTGCTTTCTCTGGAAAGTTCTCCACTTACTCAAGCGGAATCTGTCTCCTCCATGGCACTTGTTCGCATCCTGCATTTTCCTTTAGCGCTGTGTGGTATTCTTCTCCCTATCCCCTCTGCCTGGCACTTCCTCTTAGCCCTTTCTACTCAAGAATGCGAGTTTTGAACTGTTGCCTGATGGAGACCTGTTAAGTTCAAGCAGCTCCATGTGATCTCCATGGATTACTTGGCTAAGGGTTTACTCTTCCTTCCTCAGATGTTTGTACTTATTTCATGTCCTGTGCTGTGATTGATTTCATGTATCGTAGATTCATTTAGCATATATGTAAACAGCTGCCTATTGTTTCTACGCGTGAGAATTATATCTCTGCTTTAGCAAAGCTTTAACGATAGCTTGTTCATGAAACCTAATTTTTACGGTGAATGTTTTCACGTAATCATGTTTAACTCTTGAATGTAGTCAAGATTCTGAGAGTCAGTGTGAAACAGTTATACTGATTGAGGTCAGAGGAATGAAGGAAGGGAGGAAGGGAGGGAGGGTGAGAGGGAGAGAGGAAGGGAAGGAGAAAGAACGGAAAGTTGGGTGATGGGTAGGTGAGGAGAAGTTAAGGGAGGAGTAAGAATATGGTTAAAATCCATTGTATGAAATTCTCTAAAAAATGAATAAAACTTGTTTTTAAAATTGCTGTTGCTCATCTATTCAAATGCCTATGTGCTCTCTGTTTTTAATTTTTATTGAAAATAAAGGATTCTTTATACACTATACTCTGATCAGTTTCTTCTCCCTCATCTCTCAAATCTTTCCCATTTCCTGAACAATTCAAATTCATGCCTTCTTTCTCTCTTAAGTGAACAAACAAAAAGGACAAAACAACAACAATCCAAACCAAATGCCTAAGAATAAAACAAAAATGAACAAACAAAACAAGAAGAAATAAACAACAAAAAAACAAGGTGCTATCTTGTGCAACTGAAATATATATTAAAACCATTGAAGACTTTATCTTTTAAAATATATGCAAAATCTGCACACAAAAAAAGAATTGAGAGAATCATTAGAATACTGATTTATATATGATATATATTAAAAGAAGGCATTAATATTGATATTGTTATTTTACTTTGTCATTCATTATTTTAAAAGAGCAAAGATATGTGGGAAACCTTGAATATTGAATGATTTGATTTTTCACCTCATAGTGTGTATGTGTACTGAGGATCACCGCCCCCAATGCTGGTTCCCATGAACGTTATATAGTAAAAAGAAAGACCAGAAAGGAGAAGTAGGCACATTGCATTTTGCTTAGGTCTGCTGGCAGATTTCCGTGATGTCAGCCCTATTTTGTTTTGCTTTAAAAGCCGGAGCTCATGGGCTTGTCTGTGTTTCTCTAAGCCTGTGTTCACTCATAATTCTGAGTTCCTCCAAAAGATTATCTTCATGCACTCATAGTTATGACAATTCAAATGTAGGACCATATGCCTTTATTTTTCTTTGCAGTTGATGTGTGACCCTGGTTGCATTCTGACTGAGCTCATGGAAACAGTACTGAGAAGCTATCTATAAATAAGTAGTTTTGTTTACAGGAACTTACTGTGTAACTGGACTTCGAACACCTGCCATTAGTGCAAGGCTGAGAAGTGAGAGGAGGGGTTTCAGTCCTCTAAGATAATTACAATTACAGACAAGACCCCCCCCCCCCACTGCAAAGCAGATGTGAGTACAATTCTCTTGTTAATGCACCATAGGGATTATTGTAATATTTCCCCTTTTCATTCCATTATGCCTCTACTTACTATAAACTTTCTAAAAATACACTGAATTTGACTAATATGTCAAATAAAACCAAGATGGAGAAAAAAGTATGTGACAATAAAATAACTAGCATTATGAAAATAAATATCTACAAAGTTTTATATTTACCCTTAATTCATAATTTAAGCCAACTAAGAAACTTCAAGCCTGTGGGCTACTGGAAGACTGGAGTCGATATAGAGCTTCTCAAATGGCCTTGCCAGTGGTAGAATATAAATGTGACAGCGTTTCTGTACTGTCCTTTCCACGGGCAGATATTCAGTCTTTTCTGTCTTTGGTGCATGGTGTATCGCAGTAGAAATCATTGGTGTATTTATTATTATGGTGATCATTCAGCTAATAAATAACAAAAGCCAGATATTTGTTTACCTAAGACGTTTTGTGAACTTACAGTGTCATTAGGACAGAAAGGCAATTCTTCTTCTAATGTAAGGCATACAGAAAAGTTACTACTAAGGAAATGAAAAATTGAGTAGGCAGAATTTTCTGTACATCCTATGAGCATGGAATAATGTCAAATAGTTCAAAAGAGAGTCTGGGGAAAAAGCCCCCTTTTCTCTTTTCATTTAGCCTGTTAGGCCATACTTCCAAGTGGCACAGCCCACGCTGACTCTGATGGTTGGGAACACATCTCTAAGAAGAACTAGTACTGTATTCTGAATCACATTTTCTATTTTTATGTAAAGTCCTATTTAGAGCTTGGCTACTATTAGACTTGTCCTGATTTCCCTTAGTTACCGTGATTTAGTCGGCTGATTATTTGCAACATGCTCTTTAGGAGTTAGAGACAGTTCTTGATAGATGCCCAAGGTTAGAGCAACACACAGGTAGCCTATAATACAGAAAATTAAGTCTCCTTTAGAATATCTTATTCATTCAATTAAGAAACAGAATTATATTCTCTTACAGAAATTAGGAAAGAATTATTTAGAAACTTTCACCAGAAACCATCTGTCAATAACTGAAGGAGAATTCACCTTTCCTCTCAGAGTCGTGTTTTCATTAGTAATTATAAGCAAGTGGATCCGGAAATAGACATGCAGGATAGGAAGACATCACTGCAGTAGCCAGTACTTTCAGACGTCACCACAAAAACATGCACTCAATATTTCACAATCATCTTCCCTGGCAATGTCACAACACTGCCTCAGGCAAGGTTCTCCTATCCTTTTAGAGTAGAGTCTGCCCCTCCTCCCATAAATCACTTTTCTTGAAGGGCAAACTAAACTTTCCCCGTTTCAAAGCTGTGCTTGTCACAGAGTGGGAAACCCTGCTCATACCATTGGAAAGCCATCTTAGTGTTCTTAGTTGGCTACAGAAATTTTCACAAGCACAATTCCTGGCAACCTCCCGTGTTCAAGCATGGAGCCCGAGAAACAACAAATTACTAACAAATTGTTTTCTACATTATCCTTGTGCATGTAGAAAGGACTCACGTTTTGTTTTTGTAGCTACTGCTGTTTTCTTGCTTTCCTGAGTTTCTGATAAAGCTAAATTTACTGAGGATAGTAAACTTAGTCACATTGAAGACTTTAGCTTGTCAATATATTTCTCTTATTCTTTTAAAAACCCTCTTAGGTTTCCCTTCTTCAAGGTTACAAAACAGTAAGTGAACTGGAGAATTGGTATGTCTATCAGTTTAATTGATGATAAAATATGAAAATAAATTCTAAACTTTCACTTTGCATGTTCAGTGGGGGCTGATTTTTATACTTAAATTGAATAGATAATAGCTTGGATGCAGCATCTAATGAAGTGAAAATGTAAAAATAGTAATGTATTTTACTCATGGCTACTACTATAATTTAAAGGAATTCACTACTATTTGACTACCTTGTGAAATTTAAGACAATGCAGGCTACACAAATGGCTGGAATCAGGCATCTTAACTAAATATTTTTATAGTGGTGAAGCTCGGTTAACCTTAGTGAAAGAAGAATCTCGTGTTTCCTACTGTCAATTCCTCAATTCTAGAAATTTACTGCTGTAGAATCACTAGGAAGAGAAGTCACGACCCAATGAGGAGAGAAAGGAAGTTCTGGTAAAGTTTGAAGGATTTTCCTTTTCTTCTCACTAATTGGCAGGCTGCACATCTCAAAGAAAACTTACTCATTTGTTTATATTTTAATTAACATATTAGTGATAATATAAATTCACTAAAATATAAAGTATGATGGCATAGATAGTACATTTTGGTAGTATAAGTATATTTCAAAATTCACTTAAAATGATGCCATTTCTTGTATTATAAATTAAAAGAAACAGGATTAAAACATCTGTGATATGAAGCAGATTTAACAATTTCATTCTCACTAAATTCTATCTCTGTTTTTTTAAGAAAATAAGTAAAATTACTGCTTCATTTGATCATATTTTAAAAATTGGATGATTAATTTTATTATATAACAATTTTTAAAGTTTTATCGCTCAACTCATGTGAACATGATAACTGATAATTAATTTCCAAAAGGAATTAAGAAGCCAAGTTTAAATCTAGAACTGATTCGCTTGGAAAGTTTCTGTTTTCCCAATTTTTAAACTTTACATAAAATTATTGTCAACTTACTTGAGACAGAATACTCGGGACAAGAATGGAAAATACAAATCCTTCAATTATTGATAGGTTCCTTCATGAGGAAAGGGTTTCATTCTTTAGAACATAGTAGAAATTATTACTAGTTCTTCTGATGTCAAGATCACTATAGTTGGCATGGTATTGTGTCCAATCTCAGAGGAAAGAGACTTAGGTGAAATGTGTGGCTCAGGCCTGTCTACATTCTAATCTCCTCTTTGTCCTGATTCTTTCTCAAGCCCCACTCCCTCTAGAGTTAGAACAGAAGAAGGAGATTTAGCAAGAAGGAGCAATTGTTTTTCCAGTTAGCAAAAACTTTTATATAAAGCAAGAAATATCTTTCCTCAGCCAATTGTAAGTTGAAGTATACTCTGGATACTTAATCCATACATCAACACTTTCCAAGGATGATAATTGGGTTGGGGGAGATAGAATTCATTCACTAACTCATTCATCAATTCTGTGAAGAAGTGTTTATGAGCAGCAACTACTATGTGCCATATAGCTGTCAACAGCATCAATGAGCCTTGACACATTTACTTGGGTTGAGCTATAAAAGCTTAAAAATTAATAGCTAATTTATTGAAAATGGTATCTGTAAAATCTCAGGACAAATTGATTGACAGCTGATAATCTTAAGCTGAGTGTTTTCACTGCAATTACAGCAAGCAATAAGTTGTCTGAAAATTTTGGAATATCTATATTTTTTAAATTTTCTAACTCTATGTAACTAGCAATATATGTTCATATTTATTTAGTTCTATTCTTTGCGACCACAATTAAGACATGAAATTTGTTTTTGTTTTTTGTTTTGTGTGTGTGTGTGTGTGTGTGTGTGTTAATCTAAAATAATAGTTTATATTTTTGTTGAGGAATGAAGGGCAAACTAGCACAGAAACTGTGCAAAGACAATGTTCAATAAATTCCCTTTCAATTGTAGGGTAGATTATATGTTATAAAGATGTATATATGTTTATAACTTTATGTTATAACTTTATGTTATGTTATGTTTATGTCTTTATGTTATAAAGATGTATATGCACATCTTTATAACAGTTATATTGCAAACTGGGGGCTTATGAATCGAGTGTAGAATCATTTTTAGGTAGTCATTTGAGGTCATCCAGAAATAATATTGCTTGTGTCAGGGAACTTTACCCCAGGCATGAGCCAGCAATGAATGTTTATGTGAAAGTGATTTCTGCAGTTAATAGCGATCAGATCTGTTAACTAGCCAATCAATGGCTTCTTCCTGCTCAACCTTTGTCTTCTGCTCTAACTATAGAGTGAGGAGTGAGAGCCAACCAGGAAGAAGACAAGTCGTTGTGTACCTTAGCTCCTCTACTCCATCTAATATGTTCGTCACTAACAAGGCCAAAGCACTGGTGGGTGTTTCCCTAGGTTTTGTGGCGCCTTTTGTAATTTGGAGAATGTTGTTCAAAATGTAGGCTAGAACTTACACATAGTACAGTAAGTTAAGGGTCCTTTTTAAGTTAGGCCCCTGAAGTTTAAACTCCATTTGCAAGAAATTTAGTTTTTTGGCAAAAAAAAAAAAAAATCATTAACTTGGGTATGAAATACTTTTTTATTTAGCAGATGCTATAATTTCAAAGACCAATAAATGTGTATATGTGCATCTTTTGTTACCATCACCATCACCACCATCACCACCACCATCACCATCATCAATCATAAACCACAATATGTAGTTTGAACTTGAATGTGACTGCAAGGATAGTATATGCCTATGCATATACCAAGGAGCACAGAATGCAAATTTTTCATAGTTTATTAATAAGCAATGACTAGAGAACAGTACAGTCACTTTCTAAATAGCCTAAAATCACTCAACAATTTCAGCTATAGTTCTCCAGGATCTATATGCTCAGACAAACCGAAGAAAAGAATGGACCCAGGGAACACATGTAAGCAACCCATCAGGAGGAAGAAGGTCCAGATTTCATAGATAGAATAATAGCAAAAGACTAAACTTTTACATGAGCTGACATAAGTCTACCACACAATTATATCAGTCTTTGATGGAAATTTTCTGCTGGAAGAAAGAAAGCTTGCATATTAAAGTAACCATAGGTTGTGTGAGCATCTTATTAATTGATTGCATACTCGAAATGAGTATCTGCCTCAGACACATGATAGGTAGATAGCTTTAACTCTTAAATAAATTATTAAATAAATTGCAATATTTCTGCTTTGTATTTTTATGAGAGAATGAAAAACTATCAGTTTTCTGAGGATTTCTAAGAGCAAGTAAATGAAACCTTACAAGTTTGGCTAGGACTAGGAAGGAAGCTTTGCTGTGGAGTTCTGTCCCAGAATTGCAAATAAGTACAGCTTGAGTTGAAAAACTGAAAGAAAAAAAGGTTGACTAAAAGGTACCAAAAATGATCGAATATGTAATCTTTAGGAAAACATTTTGTGACTTTATATTATAAAGACTCTGTAGTGTCTCCAAGCTCCACTGACAACCAATAGGTGCCATACCTTCCCAGAGTTATTAATTCTCAAAAAGGCATGTTTTGTACTATACCCAATAAACTCCCTGAGATAAAGCTGTCTTCCTATTACCAGTAAGTTCTCAGAGCCTATCCCACTGCTTATAGTAGCAATTACTTGAGTATAGTGTTCAAAACAAAAACAAAACAGTGAAATCATTCCCTCTATTATCAAAATGATGTGTTGGAAAAATCATTAATTCATACAGAGAGCAAGAGAAAAGATAAAAAAAATGTACCTTTGCATTTCGATAAATAGCTGTGTAAGTAGCCATTTTCGTAGTTGTCATATATTCTGAGGCTGAGGAGATATCTCTGTGGATAAAATGTTTCCCTAACAAATATTAGAAACAGAGTTCGAGTCTTCAAAACCTATGTAAAAGCTGACCAACCAAATTTACTGGCTGACCAAAACAAAGACAGGGGATCTCTGAGGCACTCTGGCTGGCTACCTAGAAATTCTGTCTCAGTAAGTATAATGGAGAGGGGTCAATAAAGACAGCACTAATTTTTGTCCTCCACATGCATGCTTACATATGTGCACATGCATGCGCTTATTCCTCACACATGTGCATATAAATAGAAGAGAAACACACACATGAAAATCAAGAAAAATCTTCCATCATTTTGAAGTCTGTATTTTAAGTAAAATCATAAAATCATGCAGCATTAATTTTGTAGCTTACTTCACCTTATACAATTTCTTCTAATTCCATTAATGTTTATATAAGTAACTATTTACATAAAACAATGAATTTTAGGCAATTATCAGAGAATAGAATTGTAGGGGACTGGGGACATGTTGAACAAGGAATACAAATCTTTATTAAGACTGAGAAAAAGGTTCAAGAGATAATATTATGTCTTTGTTGTGGTGATTATAGTTGGTAATAGTATGCGTGTGAACCTTCTGCAAGCTGAGCTTGTTTGGTTTGCAACATAAAATGTACATGAGTTATTTCTAGGTCACATAGCCTAATTCAGCCATTTTATGATGTGTGCATGTGTCAGAACATGATGCTGCTCATCATAATATAAAACACTTTTATGTCCATTAAAATTAGGTCTGGAAATGTAATTCAAAGTTCGAGTACTTACCTAGTATGCACAAGACCTAAAATTGAGTTATTAGTACTTTCAAAACTAAACGCAAACAAGTAAACAAGCAAACAGTCACATCATGATGCAGTTAAACCACTGTCTGTTGAATTCTTGAATCCAATGTTTCTAAAATAAAAGTTATCTTACCTTCTATTGAGTGAATTTGTGAGTGATGTGACTAAAATGGAATTGTTCACCTCTGGAATTTCTACCACCTCAATGTGGAATCAGAGAACAGGACTGAGCAGTGTAACTGTCAACCACTCAGAAGCCTCAGCACTTAAACATCATGGTGGTGTTGGGCTGTTGTAAAGAAGCACAACAAAACGCTTCACTCTCTCTGTCCTCATCTTTGAGGGCCACGAGTCTTGTCCAACTTGACATTAGGTTGTGTCCTTCCATTCATGAGAGGGCCATCAGAATGTGCTAATGTTATCAGTGGAACACTCACACCGCAGGATGTGTCACTCTCAAATAGAAGAACACATCTAAGCAAGAATAGTAGCACCTTCAACTTGAAAGCCCCTACTTACCAAGTAGTAACTTTCATTTGTAACCAGAACCATGGAGACTATTTTTAGAAATAGTCTTGTCATATGCAGTGCGTCTACTTTTCTGATGTCTAGCTATAAATACACTTGTGTGAAGATGTTGTATTTAAAGGGCAGGCAGAAGATATGCTCAGGGGTCTGATTTATACAGAAATGTCTGATGTTTAATATTAATTTCTCCTGGTTTGTACCATTCATTACTTCTTGGGATGTTCCTTTGATTCTCTGATAATTCAAAGGTTTTTTTTTTAATTGTTTATTTGTTTTATTTACTTATTTATTATTTTATTACTAAATATTTCCTATATTTGCACCAAAATGGCATTATACTTACTCACAGCTTATTTCAACATTATTTGGGAAACAGATTGATCTTTTTTTTCTTTTCATACTTTATTTATATTTCAAATGTTTCCCCCTTTCCAGATCTCCCATTTGGAACCTCCCTATTCCCTCCCCCTTCCCCTGCCACTATGGGGGTATTCTCCCACCCACCCACCCACCCACTCTCGGCTTCCCTCCTTGGCATTCTCCTATACTGGGGCATCTAACACCCTCAGGCCCAAGGGTCTCTACTCCCCCTGATGGCTAACAAGACCCTCTTCTGCCACATATGTGGCCAGCACTATGGGTTTCTCCATGTGTATTCTTTGGCTGGTGATTCAGTCTCCCAGAGCATGGAGGGGTCAGGCCAGTTGCCACTGTTGCTCCCACCCTGGGGCTGCAAACTCCCTCAGCTCCTTCAGTCCCTTCTCCAAGTCCTCCATCTGGGACCTCACACTCAACCCGATAGTTGCTGTGAAGTGACTCTTGGGTATTTTGAACTTTTGGGCTAATAACCACTTATCAGTGAGTACATACTGTGTTCATTCTTTTGTGACTTCATTACCTCGCTCAGGATGATATTTTCAAGTTCTACCCATTTGCCTGCGAATTTCATGAACTCATTGTTTTTAATAGCTGAGTAGTATTCCATTGTGTAAATGTACCACATTTTCTGTATGCATTCCTCTGTTGAGGGACATTTGGGCTATTTCCAATTTCTGGCTATTATAAATACGGCTGCTATGAACAAAAGTTTTAAAAGACCATTTTATCACATATCTTAACTCTAATGAGATGACATATTTATCAACAGTGACTCTCAAAACCTCCTGTTCTACATGCCACTATAAGATCTGTGGGTCCATTCCTTACTTGAAAAAAATTCTTGTCATGTATTCACTGACGAGAGTTTCCATTTTCTAGTGATTCTTCTATATCATTCTTCCAGGTGATCACTGTATATACGTGTATAAATGAGCAGTTCTGAAGGTGCAAGAGCCTATATCATTTTTCCAGGTGATCACTGTATATACGTGTATAAACGAGCAGTCCTGAAGGTGCAAGAGCCCTCTTCCAATGCCTTTTAAAGTCTTACTAAGGAAATAATGGTAGCTCCTTGTTTTTATGTTTCACTCTCTTTTCTCCTTTCAATTTCAAGGCATGCTGCACTTCTTTGAGATTATTCTCTCCATTACTTTCTCCACAATGCTGTGTCTCATTGTTGACCTGTTGGTTGTCCTCTCCGATGTGCATGCCCTGACCTTGTCTTCTCCTCCCCGATGCTTACTTCTATCTACCCATCACCTAACATCCATCTTAGAGGAGTCTGTCCATAAACTACTGTGTGTCTTAAAACATGCGGTGATTCCTTCTTTAGAACATTTCACAGAAACAGCTGGAACTAATGCTGCTAAATATCATTTATCTGGTGTGCGGGATAAATTCCATAATTATGTGTCAAGCAAGTACATATTTACTCCTAGCACATTAAACACATGATGTAATTAGAAATACATTTAAATATCAAATAGACCATGTCTTCTTTTGTGATGGAGGTGGTGATTAAATTTTCACTTGCTTGTTTTTCCTAATGAAAAGCCACGGACCTATAAGTGAAAATATTCTTTTTAAACTAAAAGGTAAGAAAGCTTGAGAACATGACTTACAAGCCCAGCTAAATAATTAAGTCGCTCCTACAGTGACATGTTTTACATGAAGTGCTTTTCTATCTGCTGCATCTACCTGGAGAGGAATATGGAAGATTTCTCCACCCACGACTTTGTCTCTTAATAAACTGTATTGGAAACTTTTCTATGCTCCTTGTCTAAAATAGCACACCAGCTCCAGCATTCCCTTAGACGGCTGATTACTTAAGAGCATCGCTTAAACGTTGTTTCCAGTTATTTTTATAAGCTAGAGTTTCTGCTCTGGGAAATTACTTGAAATGTTTGGCCAACTTGGGCCTCTAACAAATAGTGCTTGTCAATAAATATTAAACAATCATATGAATATGGAATTGTAAATCTGAATTCTATCCATACCATGGGATTTAAAACCATTCTCTCAAGGTGCCTGGGGAATGGAGGCTAAAAGGTCTATAGCAAATCCTGTATTATTCATTGAGAACACCACAGAGGACCACACGAGGAAACTTCTCAACTGTTAAGGAGTTCTATTGTAATGAGACTTTCTACAGTGTGTCTTTTTTTTTTTTTTTTTCTTCAGAAAAGAAAAAAGTTTCTCATTGAATGTTATCCTGCCTTTAAAGCTGTGGTTTACTGGAGACTAATGACCTAAGGTGTCAATTCAGGGGATTTGGACTGTGAGGTTTTATTTTATTTTTGCTGAGTTGTTTAAGAACAAATGATAAACTAGTTTTTTTTAAAAAAGGAGTAATGTACAGAGGCATGGATTTTATCTGGTGTAACCTGAGGAATAAGTGTTCAGAAATATAACAATGCTTTGAGGGCTTCAGAGTCGGGATTCAGATGTGGAGAGATAGCTTCTTGTATTTGTTCTCATTGGATTTGGACCTCAGTGATGGTGTTCAACAATGTTTCCCTTCACTTATGATTACTAATCATGGGAGGAGTGATCAGAAGTTGAGAGTGTGAACCTGGAGCCACCCAGCCTTGTTTGGATCACTGTTCTGTTACCTATTGTTCTGTAATTCAGAGTAATTGTCCAATCTCTGAGGCAGTTTGCTGACTTGTAAAAATTTATGTAAGCATACTGCCTCCTTCTAGGTCATCATAAGGATTAAACTAGTTGTTTTTTCTTTTGTTTGTTTGTTTTCTTTTTCTTTTTCTAAGATAGAGTATCCTGTGACAGAGGTTGGTCTCAAACATGGTTTATCACAGAGTATTTCTTTAAACTCTTGATCCAGTGTATTCTAAGTACTGACATTACAGATATATGACATATGCTACCATATTAAAAAAAAAAGTTAAAATATTTCCTATCACAAATTAAATTATATCTCATGTGTTAACTATTAATTACTTCTAATTCCTTCACACAGAGTGGTACTTACTCTACACTAATTACTCAAAAAAATCCTAAATGGAATCTTAGTGATTTTTAGACTCATCCAGAAATTATTTGAAGAGACATTTGTGGTGGGCAAAGTGATCTACAGATTACAACCGTCCTAAGTCTAGTTCATTTTCTTTTTCCGATTCTGTAGTCTGAATAAACATCACTATAGCTTAGACTTCCTCTAAACTTAAGTCCCCTTGTGACCCTTTTCTAGTTGTGCTTAAACAAAGAGTTCTGAACTTAACAATTCAATGTCCTCTTCACAGACACCATGATGCATTTCAGCATGTCCGAGTAACAGGAAATATGAAGAACACCTGAGAATTGGCAGGTTTCTCAAGAATAAGGATGGAGACAACCTGGGTTTTATTCTGGGGAATCTGCTCTGATTTAGGCCATAAGTAGAACCCAGGGGGCTTTCCACTTTAGTCTGACTCATCCCAGCTGTAATACACGGGATATGGTCCTAATCTACCAGGTTGCAGTACGACGACTGTCACAGCCATGTCCTCACTGCTCTGGGATACTAAAAGAATCTATCCTGTCCAATCTACCAAGGGTCTCTTTTGTTTTGTTGCTCTGTTTTTTCCCTTCCAGAATTGTGCTTGAGACACAGAGTAAAGCCCCAGTTCAGCTTCTATTCCCCTTATAGGACAGATGCTCTCAACTGAGGTTGGTTGTCTAAGTAACAGAATGTGATCTCCTAGGCACATTACTGAATAATAGTTTCAGAGAGAGCGTGGAAAGTATGCAATATTGGCATAATAGACCAAGACTTTCATCAACATAAAAGGAAAGGAATTACAAGGTACTTGCTGACAGGGAATTGTAGCCCGATAGGGCACTCAGGGGGCAGATACACTAAAAGCATTTTGGCACAGTGAAGTGTATTTCCTGGGCAGATGTGTTCCATTCATGATAGAAGGACTTTGCACTTCTCCCGAGCTTTAACATGCAGGTTACAAGGAAGCTGAGGCCATGTTGTGTCAGCTACTGTTATCACAGGAAGTCCAACATTGTCACCCTCTTAAAGTGACATTGCTTTTAAGAAAACCAGACCAGTGCTGTCTTAGGAGGAAAACACAGTGATTCCACTTTTTGTTTGGTGCTTCTGACTCTCAGTGGTAAAGAGACAAACATGAGCACTTTTTATGTGATGTATGTGCTTGTAAAATCTTGGCTATATTAAGCACACAGCTTTCTACTCCTTTCTATAATTTAACTTCACAATTTGCAAATAGAAGGACCTTTGGAAAGGTGAGCTTTCAAAGGTGTTGCTTCAAAAGGATAAATATATTGAATATGTTTCTTCTTCTCTTGGATAGAGAAATAATACCCAGCAAAATTCTTTCTAATGTTTTAGTGGTGTCACGTAGTATAATTTCTCCATTGTGTATTGGAAGCTATTTTTTCTGCTTTTCATTGTTACTGTAACATTTAAGATCCTCCCAGTGTTGTACTGATTTTCATTAGATCTGAATGTGTTGATTAAGGTTTCCTTCATCCAGAGAGTCCCCTTTTACCATAAAATTTATTTAAAAAGGCCCCAAGCATATCTACACTGTCCCAGGCTGCCCTTTTAAAGTGGATGGAAGGTAAAATGAGCTGATCAAGTAACAAACTACAAATGGATGCAGGCAGTAAGCACAGAAAACTGTTTTTCTGCCCTAAAACATCTGCACAAATGTGGAGAATATTGTTAAAAACATCGGCGGCAGCCAGTTACTGGAAGAGCTAGCACTTCCAGGAACAAATGCATTCCTAATGAATTTGTGGACACTGCATTTACCGCAATAGCAGCAGGTTTTCTCACACAGGCACTCCGCAGCACTGCTCCGGGGGCTTTATTGACCTTCTGCACACTCTGATGGGAGAGTGGACTGCCAGCGAGAGAGGCAGAGAGCCATCCAAAACATCTTGGAAAGGCCTCTGAGAAAAAGTTTTTTAGTGTTTAGAAGACACACTCTTCTTCTCTGTGCCAAAATTCAGGTATTTTGTTAAAGGATTCAAAGAGTGAAAAAAAATTATTTGGTTTTCTAATAACATAGTCACGCAATCTCTTCAAGGGTCATAATACATGGAGATTTTCATTCTGAAGTAACTCTAGTTTCTCAATTGCAGTATAAACATACATTTAACTGCGTGGTTATCTCTCATTGCTCCTGCATATGACTCTGCTATCTGCATGTGTATTACACAGGATGTACAGCAGCATCCTTCACACAGAATTCAACTGTAGCAGCTTGGGTCTGGGACTAAGAGGACAGAGGTCACTGTTCTCTTCCTATCTAGCTGAATCCAGAGGAACAGTAGTCATGAAAGAGAAATATTTAATCACCTTAGGTCACACTCTGACTTATCACTTGGAGGTAATCAGTTGAAAGTGAAAATGTCAGCCAGGCAGTGATGGTGCATGCCTTTAATCCCAGTACTTGGGAGGCAGAGACAGGTGGATTTCTGAGTTCAAGGCCAGCCTGGTCTACAGAGTGAGTTCCAGAACATCCAGGGCTACGCAGAGAAACCCTGTCTCAGAAAAAAAAAAGAAAAAGAAAAAGAAAGTGAAAATGTCTCAAGTTTACAAACTGCAAACTGCATTTTGGTTGAAGCACTGCATAGAAGTATGTGTTCCTGAGAGGCATGTTGTATTGTTTCATGAGATCAACTTACATAAGTTTTAACATAATTCATTATTCATAATTTCAGGCTGAATTAATAGAAAATCTCTGGCTAGTTTTCTTCCATTCAAGGCCTGGTTTTACCAGAAAGCACATTTTTAACCAGTACATGTTAGTTGTGGTAAAATACAGTAAAAGTCACATGTGATTTACCTTTTCATTTGGTTTTTGAAATTAAAATAGTTAAGATTTTCAGTCAAGGTCTTTTGTGTTTGTGAATAACACATCAAAGGTGGATGCAGTCAGGGGCCCTATGGATGGTACTCACAGGTGTCACTACTCTCATTTAAACACAGAAAAAGAAAATCATACCACAACTAATGCAATTAAACATTGAATCCCCAAGCAGTTATTACTAGTCCCGAAGTTAATCATATATACAAGCTCCACAGGTGGGCGTTTATAGTTCCATCTTATCAGTAAAGCCACTGCCTCCTCTAAGTCTGGCTCACCACATCAACGTTAATGACTTTTTTTATATTTAGGCTGTGTGGCTTGTTTGCATTGTCCTCCACTAGAAAATGGCTCTACTATTAATGATTCCGTTGATTTGCTGAGTTGAACCTGCTGCTCAAGAGTTATGGAAAATAGTCTTCCAGGTCTGAACAAAGGAGTGCAGACAGATCCTCATGAGAGGTACAATGGATGAGCTGTCAGACAATAAAGATCTAAAATTATCCCTAAAGCCTATCCTAAATAGTAAAAGCCCTAGATCATGTGGCTTCACCCACCCAACACTGGTTCCTGCATGAGGAATGCCCATATCTCGTCACTGACTGATGACGTAGAAAGTAATTTCTGTGGCTATAGCACTTACATCAAACTAAAGGAAAAAACAATAGTCAAACATTGCCCTTTTCAACAAGGAATCAAATTATTGAAAATTATATAAATGTGCTTGTGTTTATTTTTAATTTCTGGGTATAACTGATATCCAAGAAGTTGATAATACATTGGAAGGCATCCACTATTTTGATATATTTCATTAATTCCAAAATATCCCTTTGTCTTTGTCTTGATTTTTTTCCAACATGCTTGGGTATTTTTTATCAAGGGGACTGTGTTGGCAGCATGTAGACAGTAGGCCTACTTTGTGTATTTATTTCTACTTCTCCACATCTTTGTTTGTGGTAAAATATTGTAAAAGTCACATGTAATTGTGTGAATGCGTATGTCTATATGCATGTGTATGACTATTGGGATGTGTGTGCATACCTGTATGTCTGTTTATATACATATATGTATGCATGTGGGTGTGAATGTAGGTGGGTGCATTTACATATGTATGTATGTATGTATGTGGGGGGGAGGGTTGGCATATACATGTCTGTGTCTTAGTGAGGATTTCTATTGCTTCAATGAAACACTGTGAGCAAAAAGCAGGTTGGGGAGGAAAGGGTTTATTCAGCTTACACTTCCATATTGCTGTTCATCACCAAAAGAACTCAGGACAGGAAATCAAACAGGGCAGGACTCCTGGGGTAGGAGCTGATGCAGAGGCCATGGAGAGATGCTGCTTACCGACTTGTTTCCCTTGCTATGTTCAACCTGCTTTCTTATCAAACCCAGGACTACTAACTCAGGAATGGAACCACCTGCAATGCACTGGGCCTTTCTCCATCAATCACTGAGAAAGGCCTTATAGCTGGATCTTAAGGTGACATTTTTTCAACTAAGGCTCCTTTTCCTCTGATGACTCTAGCCTGTTTCAAGTTGACACATAACCAGCCAGTACAGTGTGTACACGTGTTTGTATGAGATGAGTGGTTGCATGTGCATAAGTGGTGTGTGTGTGTGTGATGGATGCCAGAATTCAGCCTGCCATATTGTCCCACATTGATTTTAGAAATAAACATATTAGTGGGACCCAAAGTTCATCAATTCTCAAAATGGCTGGCTAGTGAACTCTAGATATCTCCTGGCTCTGTCTCACCAGCTTTTCCCACCACTACCTATGAATGTTTGCATGTGTACTAGGGACTGAACCCCTGCACAACAAATTCTTTGATGACTGTACTATGTCTCTAGCCCTGCTGTATGTGTTGTTTGGTTATTCCACACAAAAAATTATGCAAAAGAAGTTAGTCTTTTAATTAAAGTACCTGCATTTGAATGAGGTATTAAAATGAGACCATAACTGATTTATCTAAATAAAATATAAGATATTTTTTCTGCACTAGTCACGTCACCAAAAAGAAAAGAAAAACCTATTATATCAGAGGACACATAGGACACATAGCTTTGAAAGATAGTACAAAGTTCTTAGGTTACAGAGTTTACCAGGAGAGAAGAAACATTTATGAATCATTTCCTTATTGGCCTGGAGTAAGGTCCAAACATACCTTTTAAATATTTTTCATTTTATTTTTAACTATATTTATGCCTATCCCTCTCCATCTTCTTCTCCCTCACACTCCCTCCCTCCTTACCTCCCCCTACTCTCTGTATCTCTCTTTTGTGTCTGTGTGTCTCTGACTCTCTCTGTGTCTCTAGTGGGGTGTGTGTGTGTGTGTGTGTGTGTGTGTGTGTGTGTGTATGCCCGCACTGCAGAAACCAGAAAACAGCATTGGATTCCCTGGAGCTTTCGTTACAAGCAGTTGTGAGCTGTCTAT
>JADRCH010000005.1:1744842-1805277 GCA_019843965.1 Rhynchomys soricoides | reverse complement strand
GAGGTCATTCTTCAGCATAGAGCAAGATTGGGAATCAGAAGGGAAGAGACAAATAGGAAGTGGTAGCATAGTAGCTAAACCAGTGCACCACCAAGTATGAGAGTGATTGCTGGAGCTAGTGGATGACTTAGGGGCTCCTTGAATAGTACTGTCTGAGGAAGATACTGTAGCGTGCCCCTTGAGGTTGTCGAGTCCAGTTCTGCCTTTTTTATACTTGAGAGCGAGACTGAGAGTCATATACAGCCAGGGTCACACAGAGAGGCCTCCAAGACACAAGGTGTTGTCATTTATCTGAGCCTAGTATCTATCATCTTGATAGAAGTCTTTGATAAAGTCGATCAATTTTAACATTTTTCCACTCTTTGGCAAAGAGGTTGTCATAAAAAAATATAGTTTTCCTCAATTAGTCCCTCATTGTATTATCTCCCCTGGTAGCTAAATTGGTATGTTTGTTTCTCATCAAAATCAGTAGACAGAATCCCCTTCTCAAAACTAGGAAGTCACTGCAGGTGAGCAAAGCTGCACTGACTACCAACTTTCATGGTTAACTCCTCTCTTACACTGTGTTGACACTCGAATTGTGGTATCTATTCTAAGCACTTTTTAAAAAAAGGAACAGTCCCCTATATTCTTATTGCATCAAATCTTCTCACTAATATTGTAAACATTTTGAAAATTTCAAAACTTTTGGTTTTAGTTAAGAGTATGAACTTTTTAGAGATTTACCTATTAGAAAATTTAGTTTGAAAACAACCATTTCAAGATGGAGTGATTTAAAAAACCCACATTATTTTTTTTTTAAAAACAAAAAATGTTAAAACAAAATTTAAAAATTTGTTTTAGGTAAATCTGTTGAAATGATGCTAAAGAGGTCTATGTGAGGAAATGGGAAAATATATAAGATGGCGACACAGGGCAAGACAGCACAGCAGGGAGGAGAAGGGGCACGTGTTTTCTCGAATAAGTTGAATGTATGTGAAATGAAAGCAGAACGAGAAACACTCGGGTGGGATTAGACAGAGAGGACGAGGGACGGTGAACATTGGAGGCTAATGAAGCACAGGCATGAGCAAAACACATGAAACATATTGTGAGAATGTCTCATTGAAACACATTCGTCTGAATGGCAATGAAGAATATAACTAACTAGAAAATTATGAAAGTATTGGTTAGCATATTTCATTTCAAAATTACAGCTACGGCCTATGACTAAATCTCTTAAAGAGTTACCAGTTGTTTTTCTCTCTCCTACAATGAAACTGGAAAGTCATATTCTTTGTAAGTCTATTTAATTCCAATGAATCAAATGATACATACTCAAGACAGGCAGTTCACTCTGAAGTTCTTTGATAATATCAACGTTAATATCTCAAGGCATACACTTCTGTCCAAGTTTGACAGAAAAGCTCAATGTTCTAAAGCCTATATTTTAGATACTTATTTCAGTGTCTAGTGATTGCATAGTCAGCAACTGCTCTGCATGAATGTTGGCTTGTGTAGTCTATATGGCATCTTGGAGTCAAGGTAATCAATTCTGATTGCCAGTGATCAGGGATTAACTTTATTTTTTGAGGAAAGTCTATAATTTTTTTTGAGTAGGGTATTTCTGAAACTCTGTGAACAAGGGCAAAATAACTCCAATTACACTAATTCACATTTCACTGTTAACCATATCATTTTGTGACTTGGTTTTCAATTTTTCACCTTTTTCTGTTACCAGATGAAGCTGACTTCTCAAGAAATGTACAGGTTTTCTGCTCTGCCCACTCCCCGAGGAGTGGATCATGAATTGAATCAGGCAGTGTGATGTTTCTATTACCCACTTGTAAAGGTTTCCACAGATTCTTGGAATGAACTATTCTGATGCACTGTGCTTTTTTTCTTTTTTTCTGGTTCTTGATATTTATGTTTGCATGATGCTATAAATATGAGTTCAAACTCATTTTGAAATGAACTGATGAATAATACCACCCAAACACTTACACTTTAGTTTTTAGGAGAAAAATGTCATTGTCTAAGGTGTAAACTCCAAATATAACTTGTTGTAGGCAAGAAGTAAAACTTATCATTCTTTTATCTTCATTTTTACTGAAAAAACAAAAAGATGCTTATAATCAAATATTTCAGCTCCCAGTGTGAGAAAAGCATGTTCTTTCAGTGTTTTTGACTGTTTGGAGGTTATGCTATGACAGCCTATGGTCTGTATCATTGTTTCCATGAGTTTAAGGTTTGAGTTAGAATTTTTTTATTATTACTTCACGGTGTTGATTATTTGTGCAAAGTAACAGATTTCATTATACTTTTTTACAAAAATGTCACATTCACCTCTCTTTTGCATTTTTCTATGCCCCTCATCTCTTCTTCTGTCCCTTCTATACCCACAGTAGCTGCTCTCTTTCTTCATGCCCCCTTTCTCTGATCTAGATTCCACTCGTGAAGGAAATATGCGATTCTTGTCTTTATGGGACTGTGATAGTTCATGTTTATAGCATATCTTTTTGAAAGGCAGCTTTCATTATGGTTCAAAGGGAGGCTTTAACTTGTGTCCACCTGCCTATGCTTCCTGGATTCTTGAGTTACAGGGAGGCAGCCTCATGCCTAGCAGTTGTGATGTTATGGTACATCTTTCACAGGCAAAATTTCTAGTTATCGATCTTGGATGTTAAGGGTGGAAGTAGGAGAAGAATGAGATGATGTTTGTGTGACGCCTTGTCATTTTCCAGTATGAATGATAAGTTTGTTATTTTTGCCTCTGTGTTCTTTTAGTCTAGTACCTTCTAACGTTATCAAGTTCCTTTATGCAATATTTCCTTTTATATTGTGTCTTTGAGACACAATATAAAATGCTTGTGTATGTGAAGACTGTTGACTTATAGTGGGACTCAACATCTTTTTTTATTATGAGTTAAAATAAGGAATATGTTTCTGTAATAGAGAGGCCAGAAATAATAAACAGAATCTTCAAGAAGGCAAAACTGTGTCCTCATGGAAAAAAAAAAAAAAGGTCAGTGTGACAAGCTTTGACAAGATCCATGATGGTGAGCTGAACTATGCTGTCTTTTACATATAGCTTTTACTTCTCACTTAAAGACAATTCTTGTTCACACATTTTATTGTTATTGACCTTTCATCTCCTATTACTGCCCTGGTAATAAACATTCCCCCCCTTTTTTTCAGTAAAAAAGAAGACAAAAGAAAAGAATCCTAAGTTTTACTTCTTGTTTCCAACAAATTCTTGTGTCTTCTTGTTTCAGACAAAGACACAAAAGAGTACACCGAAAAGAAAATGACCAGAGAAAATAAATTTTACTCATAAGACTATGAGTAACAACTTAGTTGCAAATTCAAAGTATTTGAAAAAGATGCTGTGTAGCAAAGAAAGTAGCTAGATGTCAATGTATCCAAGTTGTCTAATAAAATTTCTGCTACTCTCATAAGTAATACAGAAATGAACTTTCTCTACAGCTGAGCTAAGCCCACATATTATAGACAAAATAATTATAAGTATACATGCATAATATAGCATGTGCTATATGAAATTGTAAGGTAAAATAAATAAAAATTTGCTGAAGCTGTATAAGAAAATATTTTAAATTTCCATTAGGTATAATACTTTCTTTTGGTATACAGCCTTAGGGGACTGAAATTGCTATTCTTGGTTGTCACCTTGACTACATCTGGAATGACCTACAATCCAGAAGTTGAAGGCACACCTGTGATCCAGATCTTGAAACTGGAAGTCACAGGTGTCTGACCTGGATCTTGACATTGGATGACACACAATTTTGATCCAGAGCTGGAAGCATCCTGGCCACAAAAGCTTAGGCCCAGGCAAGGTTGTACATGCCTTTTATCCCAGGAGACTGAGGCAAGCAGATCTCTTAGTTCAAGTCCAGAAAGTTTGTTTTTTGAAGGAGTTGGTGGCATACCTTCCTTTCCCAGGAGACTTCCCAGCCAGTCAGTTTAGCTGAAATGAAAAGTTTCTTTTTCAATTATAGACACTGTATCAAAGAGGAGAATAACATAACAAGACATCCAACATAAATTTCTGCTTGACACAGAAACACACACACACACACACACACACACACACACGAAACTGTACACAAATCAAATTAAAAACTTGATAGCAGTTTTCCTTCTGTTGACATCATTAATTTTTTTCTTTAATATCAAATACTGAAATAGATTAATAACCATTTTATCCAAAAAAATCATGGATTAACATCTGAATTGTACTGTTTTTAATCCCTGTATACACACCCACACCCAGCCACTCCCTCATATATATTTCCTAAATAAGCTACCGAGGGACGGGGGAGAAGAGAGAATGAAGAAAACAGAGCTAGAAGGGGAAAAAAAAAAGTTATAGGAAAGCAAACTCAACTCTAGTCAGTGTTTCCCCATGAGTTCTTTCTAAACTTCCTCTCCAGGTCATTTACAACTTGAAATCAACACTTAAGACATATACTGAAATGGTTCTTTAATATTCTCGAAAACAACCTCCTACATATTTCCCTCTTCTCTTTCCTTCCACTTCCTCCTTTATCAGGTCTTCTGTTTTCACATAACAGTTCAAGCAAACCTTATCATGGCACTTCACTGACTCTTGCTTCTACAAAAGGCTGGACTACACAAAGTAGAATTAACTCCACTAAGGTGTAAAACTCCAATAATGCACCTGGAAGGACTTTGTTTATATTTTTAAAAGACAGTTTTGATGCAGAATTATGAGCAATTCAAAAATTTAAAACATAACTTTAAAATTTTACAAAAAAATTTGTGTCATGTGTTTTGGAACATTCTCTAGAGCTATACTTCTGCCAGCAAACGCACGTACTAATTAATTTCTCTTTCTAAATATTAGCATATGATTATAGGTTTTTTTCCTCAAGTTTAACTGATAATGTAGTCTTTCAGTTAACTATACAATTAAATTATTAAATATATATTCCTATTCTATTCATTTTTAACTTCTAAATGATGGTATATGGTTAACAAACTAAAATGATTATTTAATTTGAATATTTATTATTCAATAATATATTGATTATTTAATATGATACACTGTATATAATAATATTTTATAAATACTTTAAAACATTTTCTAAGTTCAAGTGCTAATTATTAGCATGAGTCTAAGCCAACCAATGAACATCCTTTGAATTAATATGTTACTTCAAAGTTCTCTCTCTAATATGTTTTGATATTTGGTATCAAATACCTAAATGAAACAAATGTAAGAATGAAATTACATTTCACACTTATTACAATTCATACCATGCACAATGTCACATGTAAACAGCCCTCTACTATGCATATGTACTACACTTGACAAGCTCAACCTTTCAAAGACTTCCATGATCTTCCTCAAATAATATGGTCAGGTCTGTCAAAGGAATACCTCATTTCTACTACCATTTTTTTTTCATAGTTTGCTTTCTATCACTGTGATAAAATCAATGACAGAAAGAACTCAGAGGAAAGGGTTTATTTCATCTCACATGTCCAGCATGAATGACGTCAAGGTAGAAATTCAAGGCTTGTTTTTTCATAGTTTGCTCTGCTTCCTTTCTTATATACCTCAAGAGTGACACTGCACACAATAGTCGGAGACCTCTCACATCAAGTATTAATAAGAGAATGACCCACAGGCTTCCCTATAAGCCAATAAGATGAGTACATTTTCTCAGTTGAGATTCTCTCTTCCTAAATAATGCTAGCTAATGTTGACAATAATAAATAAATAAATAAATACCACCCAGTACTCATGAATATCTATATATTATATTCATTTTTCATTATTAAAAACCATGCTTTAATGACTATTGCTGTTCCATACTTAATTATGTATAAAGGGAAATTCTACATGCGAAATAATGAGAAGATATCAGTCACTTAAATGATGATATGTGTCACTATGTTTCCTAAACAATGTCAATAGTAGGTTATATTTCTAGATCCTAGCCAAATCAAACTATTTCAATCTAATCACTATATCTAATTCTATATCACCATTTTCATAGCTTATATATTTATAAGGTATGTGTCCACATAATCTATATATTTTTCTCTATGACTACCATTTAAATGAATCCCCTGAATATTGTTTAAAATGAAGAAAGCAACTATACTTGTTGTCCCATCAAGAATGGTTTTCTGCAGAAAGAAATATGGTCATTCACTTTGAAAATATGACAATCATTTGGCAAAGGTTTAACCATATTCTCATTTACTTCAATCAACATGTTCACTTAGGTGCTCCCTCAAACTACAGAGAATAAATTATGTTTTCTGTTTTGTCACCAATTCTTAAGCAATTAGTTCTCTGGGGCAGAGGGGAATGTGGGTTAGTGGAAATTTCCTTCATATATGTCTATTTATCATTGGCACAAGCTACATTCCAATTATGTAGAGAATTTGAATAATTGTATTCTGAACTAGGGCTGCTATAAATTTTTCAGTACAAAGGTTACAGTAACAGCCAAGTAAGTGGGCTTGTGGTTATTTCATCATTCATAATGCTTTTCAAAACTTACACAAATTCTTCTCTACTTCAAAGATGAACACCCTAATTACAGCGTGTCATTTGACCTGACCCTCAGCTTCAGATTCCAAAAACATATGCACACTTTAAATGGAACCAGCCAGTTATAAAATACAAACTCTATACCAGAATCCTGCTGTATATAGGAAAAAATGGGATCCTTACTTGTTCTGTGATTGTGCCTTGACTGTACTGTAGGTTTTACACATGGGGTATAAAGGAATTTGTGCCCCATCTTCTCATGAAATACATTATCAATTTTTTCTATTGTTCAGTAACTATATGGTGTAAGAGACTGTGATGCATGCCAAGAGGTACACAAATATCTCTGCATGAAAGTACACAGAGTGCTGAGAGCCCAATGTTCAGATCAGTTTCAATTCTCTACTTTGGGTGTTGACATAGAAGGAGTTTATTCTAGCTTCTCCTTTATTCTGTCTTAATCCCTGCATACCACTTCAATTTCCCCAGAGCTTCACTTGACTCTAGACATTTATCTACTAAACTTATGTTTGCCTTACAAAATATTCAAACAAAACACCAATCACTCAGTTTTTCTTTATATATTGAGTTGTCTTATGTAAGCTTTTTTTAATGTTTATGAGAAATTGCATATACCTATGTTGAGTGAAAAACTAGAATCAGTGAAATAAATAGAACAGTTTTTTCTAGGCTCAAATTGTCATAGTTGCCTCTTAACTGTGAAGAATATGTGAATTCAATATTTTGTATATTGAAGTAACAAAAACCATTTTTGCGTCCCCTAAGAATCCAACCTATGCTATTCCTGTGAAGCAGAAATTGTGAAATTCGGGCTTGCTTTAACTATTTTTATCATTAGTGCAGTAGGAATACATTTGTTTATTAGCCCACATTTTAAAATGAGAGATTCAAAAATGATTGTTTTTAGGGGAAGGATTTTGTATCCTAAAAGTCATCTCCACCCCCTTTCTATTTAAAACCATAAAATAACTGGAAAGATGGCTTAGATGTACGTACTGCTCTTGCAGGAGCTCTTAGTTTGGTTCTGAGCATGCTTGTCAAGGGATGATAAATGTGTAGAACTCTGACTCCAGGAGATCTGATTGTTTCTTCTGGTTCTCTTAGGTATTGAGTTCACTTCACATATCTACACACACACACAAACAAACATACACACATAATTAAACATAAAAGTTAACCCCATAAACTATATAAAACCATCCTGTCACACTGTTAGTTAATATGTAAACTATATTGCTAGACATAAAAATATGCTCTTTATCAAAAATATTAAAATTAAATAAATGTAAACTTCAAAAGTCAATTATAAATGCTTAAACAACAAAACAGTTGTAATTAGATTCTATTGTCTTTCAAATGTTCTGGGTTTCATTTTTTTCCTTTCTTTTTTATGAAGAAGGTAAAAGATTTTTAAAAAAGTAATTTTAAAATGTTGAAATTTTAATGATTTAACTTTATTTTATGATACTACAACACAAAGGTTCACTAGAACAAATTATTTTGTGTCTTAAATAACACTCCTGCCCTAAATTAAGATACATGTCATTTCATTAGTGTTGTACAAAATCATCACAACTTAGGTGTTTTCTACAAACCACAATGATAAGATTTTCCTATGAGAGTTTACATTCTGACCCTTTAAAAAGTTTCCTGAGTTTATCTTCTCCAAAGGAGTCCATAATTCATCAATGTAATTTAAATTGGAAATGTGTTATTTAAGTGAAATAGTCACTAGGTAAGCAGCAGAGGTAAGAAGTCAAAAATTATTATTTCTAATGTTCTACATAGACAATTTCCTACATACACTTCTTTATGCCATACCATCTATAGAAACAAGTATTGCTTAAAGAAAGAGAACTTCTTGGTATGCAGGGGGCCTACAGGGAACTAACTATACCAGGTGCTCTACATACATTAGAGCTATTACCTTAGCATTCTATGGGACTCCTGAATTTGAGAACAAATGAGTCTCTGGCTCTTATGCCAGCTCTTGGAACTCTTTTCCTCATGTTGGTTGCCATGTCTAATGTTGATATTCAAGTTTTTGATTCATCTTATTATATTTTATCTTGTCACATTGATTGTTATCTCTTAGAAGTCTGTTCTTTACTGCTGAATGACAGAAGATACAGGGGGGTATTGTGAGGAGTTGGTGGAAGGAAAACCATAATTAGGATATATTGTAAGAGGAAAGAACCTATTTTCAATAAAAATATTAAGGAATCGTTGCTGGGAGGAGAAGTAAGACATATTGTAATAAAGCTTTCTATTAACTAAACGAAAACAGAAGAAGAGGAGGAAGAAGAGGAGAGAGTGAAGAGAAAGTTGGTACGAGAACAATTTTATTTTACATTCCCAGTACAGTCCCTACTGTTATTTTGTTCTAAAATGATGAGCATGCATTGGTATTTAAAAGTCAAACACCAAACAAGTAAATATGCCACTGTTTTTGCATCTGTAACTTATTATGTATTATTGAGATAATAGCTTGAACAAAGGAAGTTTCCTCTCTTGATTTAGCAACAAGGGAAAAAAATACATGCATTTTGAATCATGTCAAGAAAGTTATACATAATGTTTATTTAAAAGTTCAATAAAGTTGCCATTCCAAAATGGAAAACCACTAGAAATTTATATTTGTATTTCCATAGTCTTAGATAACTAATCAAACTTCAACCATCCACTCATTTTTATAAGAGTGAAACTTGTGTAAATTTTGAGATTCCTGGCAAGTGAAACTACAGAATAACTAATATCCACATAAGAGTAAGCCCAAACTACATTCATCAAACTGATTGACAAGAGATGACAGATAGCTTAACTGCTTTTAGGTTTAGTTATGCTAAGAGCAAAGATGACTGTGATGGTTATTCTTGATTGTCAGTTTGACAGAATTTAAAAATCAACATGGAAACACATCCATTGTCACGCCTATGAGGGTTTTTCTGGGATAGATTATTGGATAAGTGGGAAGACCAGCTATAAATGTGGGTAGCACCATTCCACAGGCTGCCGTCCAAACCTGAATTTAAAAGGGGAAGAGAAGCTAAGCGGTAATACTTATCCCTCTGCTTTCTGAGTGGGAATGGAAGATGGCCAACTTCTCTAACTCCTGCCAGTATGATTTGCCCACCATGATGGATAGTATCCCAGTGAATTGTTAAAATAAAACAAAGTATCCCACTATCTTCATTAAGCTTTTATTTTCCACCAAGTATTTTCAGACAGCAATAAAAAAAATAGTCAATGTGCATAGCATATACTGAGAAACTTTTCTTTATCATAACGCTGCTTCATTTAGTCATAATATATGAATCAGAACTTCTGAGTTGATCACTTCCACAAGTTGTCCTATGACTGTCATATGAGAGCTAGGCATTATGTATCCATATACCTTCCACCAAGTCAGGAAGTAACTTTAAAAACATAAAAGAGTCCCACAAAGACACTTGCACACACCTGTATTCATAACAACTTAATTCATAATATCCAGAAACTCGAAACAACCTAGAAATCCCTGAGAAGAATGGATAAAGAAAATGTGGTACATTGATGGAATACTATTAACTGACCAGTGGAATACTATTCACTGCACGATGGAATACTATTCAGCTATTAAAAACAAAGACATAATGAGTTTTGCAGGCAAATAGATGGATGTTGAAAATAGCATCCTGAGTGAGGTAACCCAGTCCCAAAGAAACATGTATGATATGTATTCATTTATAAGTGGATATTAGCCACAAAATACAGGATACCCAGGATACTCTACAGACCCAAAGAAGCTAAACAAGAAGGAAGGCCCAAGTGAGGATGCTTGAGTCTCACTTAGATAGGCAAATAAAAATAGTCATAAGAGGCAGCTGGAGGGCAGGAACTAGGACAGAGAGGGAATGGTGAGAGGAATGGGGAAACAGATCAGGTGTGGGGAGGGACAATATTGATGGCCATGAGAATGAATGAAAATCTGCAACTGAGAGAGGTGGAGAGGTAGGGGACATCTGTAGGAGGATACAGAGACCTGGGTTACGGAAGGTACCCAAGAATCAATGGGAGTGACCTTAGCTGTGTCTCATAGCATTGGGGATATGGAATCTGAAGAGGCCACCTCCTATAGCAAGGCAGAAACCTCAATGGAGTGATAGGGACACCAACACACCCACAAAATTGTCAACCCAAAATTTATCCTGTTTACAAGAAATAGAGGGATAGGGGATGGAGCAGAGAATGAGGGGTTTGCCAACCAATAACCAGCCCAACTTGAGATCCATCACATGGGCAAGCATCAATCCCTGATATTATTATACTGTGTCATGCTTGCAGATAGGAGTCTACCATGGCTGTCCTCTGAGAGGCTCTACCAGAAGCCTACTTAGACAAATTCAGGCACTCATAGCCAAACAGTGGCTAGAGCTTGGGGAAGAATAGGTAGAATAATTGCAGCCCCAAAGGGGATAGAAATTTCACAGGAAAACCAACACAGTCAACTAACCTGGACCTTTGGTGCTCTCAAGAGACTGAACTACCAACCAAAGAGCATACATGGTCTGGACCTAGTGCCAACCCCCACCCCTTGGCACATATGTAGCAGATATGCAGCTTGGTCTTCATGTGGGTCCCAAACAACTGGAGTGGGGGCTATCCCAAAAGCTGTTGCCTTACCATGAGATATGTTCTTCTAACTGACCTCAGTCACAGAGCATGATCTTAGTCCACTATAAACTTGATAGGCCAGGGTGGGAGGATACACAGGGTGCCCTCTACCTTATCAGGGGAGAAGGGGGTGGGGAATGTGGGAGGGATGGTGGGAAGGGTTCACAGGAAGTGAGGCAGTGAGTGGGATAAAAAGTGGAAAAAAAACATAAATAAGGGCCAGCAACAGGGCTCATTGGCTAAAGGCACTTTACGCCAAGCCTGACACCTGTGTCTGGTTTCCAGAATTCAAATGGAGAATAAAGAAGATATCTGTAATTGGTCCTCCTGTCTCCACATGGCATGTTCATTGGTGTACTCAAAATGTAAAAGAAGTATATAATAATCCACAAATAGTCAAAAAGAAATTAATAATCAACAGAAAGCAAGGGAAATATTCAAGGAAAAGTCTTATAAAATAATTTACCATTTAAAAGTATAATACAGTAGAGAATTTCAAGAAGTGTTACTGTGAACAACCTCCCCCCCCACACACACACACAAGGCTTGTCTTAGTCAAGGTTTCTATTCCTGCACAAAACATCATGACCAAGAAGCAAGTTGGGGAGGAAAGGGTTTATTCAGCTTACACTTCCACATTGCTGTTCATCACCAACGGAAGTCAGGACTGGAACTCAAGCAGGTCAGGAAGCAGGAGCTGATTCAGAGGCCATGGAGAGATGTTACTTATTGGCTTGCTTCCCATGGCTTGCTCAGTTTGCTCTTTTATAGTATCCAAGATCACCAGCCCAGGGATGGCACCACCCACAGTGGGCCCTCCCCCCTTGATCACTAATTGAGAAAATGCCTTACAGCTGGATCTCATGGACGCATTTGCTCACCTGAAGCTCCTTTCTCTGTGATAACTCCAGCTTGTGTCGAGTTGACACAAAACCAGCCAGCACAATTGACCCCTTGTCAACTTGACATACAAACACATCACTGTTAAGCCTTAACTCTTATTTTCTTATTCATCCTCAAGATCTAAATAACTTTAAAAATCCCACAGTCTTTACATATTAAAAGTTCAATCCCTTTAAAATATCCAATATCTTTTAAAATTCAAAGTCTTTTAAAAATTCAAAGTCTCTTAACTGTGGGCTCCACTAAAATACTGTCTTACTTCAAGGGGGAAAAATATCAGGGCACAGTCACAATCAAGAGCAAAATCAAACTCCAACCTTCCAATGTCTGGAATCTACTCATGATCTTCCAGGCTCCTCCAAGGACTTGGGTCACTTCTCCAGCTCTACCCTTTGTGCCCTTGTCTTCTAGGCTCTAAATGCCTGTACTCCACTGCTGCTACTGTTCTTGGTGGTCATCTCATGGTACTGACATCTCCAAAACATTGCTGTCTTCTGCTATAACTAGGCTTCACCTCTCATAGGCTCTCTTCATGGTGCCAAGCCTCAACTCCCTTGCATCTTCAGTCCTGGGCCATCAATTGCAACTGAAGCTACACCTTCAATCAATGGGCTTTCACAGCCTCTCACATTGCCAAGCCTCTGCTGCTCTTAATGACCCTTTCATGCCTTCCAAACCAGTATCACCTGGGTGACTCTTACGCATTACCAAGTGCAGCCACAGCAGAAGGTACAACCTTGGCTGTTTCTGGAACACAGCTACTGTGCTCTCAGAAAACACTTCCCATAAGATTTCACCTCAGTGATGCTGGTCTCTTCTTAATCACTTCTAATTTCTTACCTCCAGCTAACCAGCATCAATAGTCCCAGTAATGAAAATGTTTCCCTTTAGTAGTTCTGGTATCTTGTTAATCACAGCTGATTTTTCAGCTCCAGCTAACCAAAATCACAGTTTTCACAATCAAAACAGCAATGGCCCTGATAAGAGTCTTTAATCTTCCCTCTGAAATTCACAAGCCAGGTCTCCATCTTCTGCACTGTTCTCAATATTATCTTCCATGGTCCTACAGAACACCCCACAGAGCTCTTGACATCCCAATGGTTCTTCTAGCTTAGAGTTTGAAAGTCCTTCCACTGTCCTCCCCAAAACATGGTCAGGTTGTCACAGAAATATCCCACTCTGCTGGTACCAGTTGTGTCTTAGTCAGGGTTTCTATTCCTGAACAAATATTATGATCAAGAAGCAAGTTGGGGAGGAAAGGGTTTATTCAGCTTACATTTCCACATTGCTGTTCATCACCAAAGGAAGTCAGGACTGGTACTCAAGCAGGTCAGGAAGCAGGAACTGATGCAGAGGCCATGGAGGGATGTTACTTACTGGCTTGCTTCCCCTGGCTTGCTCAGCTTGTTTTCTTATAGAGCCCAAGACAACCAGCCCATAGATGGTACCACCCACAAGGGGTTCTCCTCCCTTGATCACTAATTGAGCCTTACAGTTGGATCTCATGAAGGCATTTGCTCACTGAAGCTCTTTTCTCTGTGATAACTTCAGTTTATAAAGTTGACACATAAAACCAGCCAGTACAAGGCTGAACTCCACCATTTAGCAATTGTGTTACTCAGAAAAATTACAACATTAAAACTGAATATACAACCTCTGCATTTGGGTACTCACATGAATACTGGGTTTCTTTCATGGGTTACTGGCACACCAAATAAAGATAAATGTATAAGTCATTCAGTATATGGATTCAGTGATACTAGACAAGATATCCTAGGTGGTTATTTATCTCTTGTTATTTTAGAGGCCGCTCTTACATGTAGAGAGATCAGGATGTGGTATGATTTGGGAATGCTAGCCTATGTTGTTGTGTAATCAGACAGTGAAGGTATACAGGGGCTGTAACTAAGTCTTGGGGAGATCAAGGAGGCTTTCTTGGAGAGCTGACATCTGAATCCCCAATGGATTTAATGGGTTTGACAATTTGGAGGATACCATAATGATGACAGAAAAGCGACTCAGGCTAAGGAGAAGGAATCACACCTTGGGATATCAATTAGCTGCTTTTCATAGCTGTGATAAAATAAACCCACCATAAAGCAAGTTGTGGAAGTAAGGGTTTGTTTTAGCTTAAAATTCCAGAGGGGATATAGTCTGTCTTGGTGTCATGGGAGGGGTAATCCCCCCAGTCAGGAAGCAGAAGATCACATTTCATCCATGTATGATGGGAGAGAGAGAGAGAGAGAGAGAGAGAGAGAGAGAGAGAGAGAGAGAAATAGGAAATGTGATCAGCTATACAATCTCAAAGGCTGTCTCCAATAATATCAATGATTCACTTTCTTCGCCAAGGTTACACCTCTTGAATCTCCCATAACCTTCCAAAACAATGCCATTTACTGGGGACCAAGGTTATGGTGGCAACTTTTCATTCAAGCCATCAATTTCTGGGCCTGGCTGCTGTAAGCTCATGCCACTCTTGTGTTACAAAATGCTTAGTTTAAATTGTAGAGTTCATCTGATTGTTGTTTTAAAGTTTCCAATTTCCAAATTTTCTTCTGTGAATCAAAGAAGTCACTTAACAGTGGAGCCATGTGAAATAAAAGCGAAAATCACATACTTTGAGCATACAATGGAAGAGAATATACAGTGGCAATCTATATAGTGAAGAATGACCCAAATCAAGTCTAAACCGCAGCAGGGAAAACATCAACACATGTTCTCTATATCTGGTATTTGGAGCTACCATTCTAAGGGGTTTAGATGATATTGCACCCCAGGCTTTCTACCTGAAACATACATATATATATATTGAGTTCTTTCCATTTTCTGTGTGCAAGTCTCCTTGGCAAATGTTTAATAGCACTGGAGTCTTTAACAGCTTATTGACCCTACCACAACGTAGACCCAATGTCACTGCTTCACGAAATGGCTTCTCAGGGCTGTATTGAAGGGTTCTAGCCCTCTGGCTCGTTTCCTGATTCAGGGAAAGAGTTCTTCACCCCTTCAATCTTGTATCTTTCATGCTTCAAATACCAGTACTATGTGGATGGCATTGGCACTTTCACCAGCCAACCTAGGATGGATACTTCCCCAGCTGAATCACTGTTGAAAATGCTTCTTCACTATAAGAATAAACTCCCTTAGGAAACAACAGTATAAGAGCTGGAGACACCTTAGTCCCCTTCCTTTCACAAACTGGAGGCTTAAGTGGGTGGAGTCTTGTTCTCAGAACACCTTTACCTGGGTTTCCTATGAATAACAGTAGGCCTTTCTGGAAGAACAACAATCTCGTTAATAATTACAGAATTTTTAGAACATAACTTGACTGTTATATTAATCATCTTACTTTTTGTCTTCAAATTTCAGACTTTAACATTTATTTCTGCCACCTTGTTTTTCTATTTCCATTTTAGACCTGTAATAAGAGTATCACCATTAGCCATGTCCTAGACACAGTATTTTTCTGTCTTGAAATTTCTTCAAAAGAACACATTATATGAGTTTAAACCCAGCTCCTTGTGTATTTGCAGGACATTGGTATAATAAAGTTATATTTTGAGCTGTTCTACCACAAGACCAAATCCTAATGTAAATCCCCAGGGATATCTTACTTTCTTTAAACTCCATGAGCTGCTCCATGAACTTAGCCTCCACTGTCCACATTCTTCTCTGAATTGCTGACTTCTAAGCTTTCATAAGATTGAGTAATTACTGCCTACGGAATTAAATAACTCTTCTTGTCCAGAGTAGCAAGTTCTCCTACAAAATAGTACAAAAGCATGAAAGTCACACAGTTAGGTTTATCACAGCAACAAAACCACTAGTACCAATCCATGTCCTAGTTTCATTTTCTGTTACTGTGGGAAAAAAGAAACACTTTGATGAATATGTTTATTTGGCTTACACTTCCTGGTCAGTCTATCATTGACAGATGTTAGAGCAGAAGTTCAATGCAGGAACATGGATGAGTGTTACTTGTTGGCTTGCTTACTGACTTACTCCTTGACTCATGCCTAGCTAAATTTCTGATATACCCCAGGACCAACTCCCTAAGGAATGGTGCAGCCCATAGTGGAATGAGCCTTCCTATATAAACTAACAGTCAAGACAATTCCTCACAGACAATGTGTTATGATCAATTACTCAATTGAGTTTTCTCATCCCAGGTAACTTTAGTTTGTAACAAGTTTACAAAGCTAAGCATGATCTATGAAGTGCAAATCACCAATATTCTATGAGATCTGAAGCAGAGACAGAAAAGCAATCATCTTAATAGGTGCTCTAAAGTAAATTATATAGTGAAGACATGAACAAGGTGTTGAAGTTTCAGAGGTCTAGATTGAGAATTAGATTTCCCCTTAATAATTAATTCCTGTTGCAATTTTTAAAAGTTGCCATCTGAATAGAGACAACAGCAATATTTACAATAGAAACAAACAAACAAGTGAAAACACACACACACACAAACAAAAACTAAATCAAGAGACACTAAGAGTCTATAAAGAATGTAGTGATAAATGATTACATATAGGCATAGTTTGTCATCTTGTTGAATTAGAGTAGGAAATCATCCGAGACGGTCTGGGAAAGTAAAACAAAGGATTTTTAACATTTAGTCATAATTATGTTTAAAATTTCAGACTATGGGAATGGGATAGGAAAACATAGCCATGCAGATGGAGTTCTCTTCTTACTGCCTACTACTCTCTTTCTTCCCCTTTTCTTCAAAGAGCACCATTTTAAATATTGGATATCCATCTTACCATTCGATATTTTACATTTGCTATCACATGCATGTTTAAGACACTGCTTTGATAGATTATTTAAAAAATGTTTATACTCTTCCCATTATTCTATAAGTTATCATTTTATTGAAATTTATGAATGTTTGTACATATAGATCTAACTTATTCTCAATATTCTCTTGCTTTCTGTTATGGGACTAAAGTTTTCTATACTTTAATACCTATTTTGAATGCTGTGAGATTCATTTTTATTATTTTACATGTAGTTTACCATTAAAATGGTTAACATATTCAACATGCCCATGGATTTTACTAACTTTTCTATAAAATGAAAGAACCTATACTATGATAAACATGATCTCTCACATCAGCCAACTTCATGTTATTGTTGAATCTATTTGTTACCTAATTTTATTTGGAGCTTGTTTTTAAGTCCACACACTTTGCTCAACATTGTTTCCACTATCTTATTCACATCTCTATTCATTACTCAATAAAATTACTTTTTAAAAAAAATTATTATGTTTCGGCTTTTTATACCTTTACAATCTGTATTTGTTATACTACAATTAATGACATATCATAGTATAATTATTAGTGTTTGTTTCTTTGTTGTTCAATAAAACAATTCATATCGTCTTTCATCTATCCAATAACATATGGTGGTTCATTTAGGGTCTGTAAGCAGAACTATATTCAAGCTCTGTAAGTACAAAAGTATTCTTCTTTCATCTTCACTCACTAATTCTTAGCAGTCTTACTTTGACAAGCATTTTCCCTGAGCACTTTGGAAACACTGTTCATTTGTTTCTGGTGTCTATTGATGCTGTCAGTCTAACTGTCATTCCCTTGGAAGTCATTTATCTGTTCTTTCTCATAGCTTTTAAGATTAAGACATACATAGTTTGGATTTCCCCATAAGCTTGCTTTATTTCTGAATCTTGGGGACTGTCTTAGAAAGTAACAGAGAAAAATTGAAGGCTTCAATAATCTAACAGTCCTGGAAGTAGCCATAGAAAATGTGGCTCTGGTGATGGGAGCAGAATTGCTAGATGAGCCAATAGGAAGAACAGAGTATTAGTATGATGAACTCAGGACTCACTCTGGTGAGAAGACCTGATTTCCTAAGACTTACTTTATAAATATATTGGTTCATTTTTCTCACTTCTTAGTGAATCTTACTCCAATAACAATATGAACCATGATTCTAGACTTTGCTTCCACATTTCAAAGTCTTCCAGAGTTTCACCCAAAGCATTACTGGTGACATGCTCACCAGGATGAAACTTTATGTCCTTGAACCCAGTCCTCTTTATTTCTGAAGCTAATGTTAAGCTAAGAATATTGGACAGTATTTGAACTCATGAAAGTACTGTTTTGTAGATCAATCTTTCTTCTCTCTAATCAGTTAACTCTAACTACAGTGCCCAGTCCATTTTTGTCTTGTTTATTTATATCTTCTTTTAAAGAATAAGTCTCACACAAATTCCTGATATGCCTATTAGAAATTCAGTTTTTTTTGGAAACTTCTCCTATATTTCCTTCATTGTTCTATATTACTCTTTATTAGCATGTTCAATATCTTTCTCACACACTGAGAATGTAACATAAATCACAAGTCAAAAGTAAACATAAACATGGTGACTAACAATAGAGTTTAAAGACAAACATATTGCAGACCATATGACCACACGTGAAGGCCTTTGCCATGTGTTAGAATTAAATATAGTTAAGCACATGCTTCTGGGCCATGGTAAATAAGGTTAAAGATTGTTACTGGTTTAGAGGGAAGCTTCGCAAAACAAACTTAGATATAAGACAGGTATTTCTGCTTCTTAATTTGGGCTATTTGTATTTATATTGCTGTGAATTAAATTCTACAGGAATTAAAATGTTATTGTCAAATGCCATTTTCTACTGTCTTGTAGTAGAGGTGCTATATGTGTGCTTGGGTATGTGCATGTTTGTATGTAAACTTACTTGCATGTGATTACCTTGAACTCTAAAATTTGTAAATATTATATTGTTTTTCATGATTACAAGACTAATACCCTTAGCATACAGAACATTTTGCAAACACAAACACCACTAAAATAGAGAAAATGTCTTAATAGGAAAAAGACTGCTAAATATAAGTTAATAAACAGAAGCAGCAAAGCCTTTCCAAATTGTTTTTGCTCTTTTATTCCCCTAGCTAACAGTCTTTAACATTTTCTACAGTCACTTTTCTCTTCTGATCCCCTTTTAAGAACATAATGCATAGCTCATAGATCACAGGTCATGTTTCCTGTCCATATCCTATAAAAATAAAAAGATAAGGACAACCAGGATATATTATGAAAAAATTCCATACTTATTTCTTTTTAGCTAACACCCAGAGTGCAAACCATAAATTATTCTATATTATACCTCTTATGGTTAAAGATTTTAAAGATATTCTATCTGATAAAAGGATGAAATTACATCTTCAAATAAAATGAAGCCAAAATCTTATACAGTCAATAGTATCACTCTCCGATGGATAACACTCAGGACTTTAAAGCTTATTTTTTCAATAATTAAATTTTGTAAAGTACTTCAGCAGTTACTTTTGAAACTCTCATATCTTTTCTTTTCCTTAATAGGTAAAATTTCCATAGGTTGCAAAATACCATGAAAGACTAGCAAGTAACCATGGAGTTACACCCTGAATTGGAAAGCCACTGTGAAGAGCTTATCTCCAGATGCCTAACCACTTCCAGATGCCTTTCCTTAGACTGCTACCATAACATGCCTGGAGCTGTCTTCTAGATCAGTTTCTACAGTAAAAGTACATCATTTTAGGAAAGCTACTGTCTATTCCGTTTTAGCCAATTCAGTCCCTGCTGATAGTTAATGGTTATCTGAAGGTCCCTGCTATATCAGCCAAGAGTTCATGCCCACTATGAGAGACTAGAAGCACTTTTAAATTCTACTTTAGTCTTTTGGTTTATGATGTCAAACCTGCATTGTGAGAGTCCTTCCTGCTTCCAGCTTAATCTTCTATTCCCTTTCATATGCATTTACGCAATAAACAAGGTAAACTTCCCACTTTGTCATGATATCTGCTTCTAGAGGATTCATATGGGAATCCTCTAGATTCCATCTAGAGGATGGAATCGTCTAGGATTTTATGTTTATGGACATAGGTGATTGTGATGAATTCTCATAGCGTACTTGTTGAGGTCTAAGGTTGTATAGTCAAAATGGCATATATTTTTATGTTTATGAATAGTTAACCTGTGTGTGTGTGTGTGTGTGTGTGTGTGTGTGTGTATGTGTGTGTGTGTGTGTGTACCACATGTGTGCCTGGTGACCTGATGCCTCTGGGGGTCAAGGCTGGTGTGAGACACTGTAGTTCTCCTTTCTATGCAATCCAAGTCCAAAGAGTCTTCCGCAACATCCTGCCATATTGAGTCATCCTGGCCTAGATACTGAAGTTCATAACTCCCAGGAACTAAATAAGAGTTTATAATAAGCAACCTCTATCCCTCACTTTTAAAGATGTGATCTTGATGTGTTACTGTCCATGTCCTACCTGACTGTAGTTTTACAAGGTTGTCAGCTGCCATGTGCTTGTTAAAAGGTGAATGCAGGTCCCCTGCAAAAATAGTTAGTGTTCTTAACCAGAGGCAACTCTACAGCCCCATCAATACTTTTTGACACATGCTAGTTACTATTTTCCATTCATCACAAAACAACTGTCTTCAAGTATATAAAGCAAACATTAAGAAGAGTGATCCATAGAATTACAAAAATGAACTTTATCTCTTCAAATAAAGCCCACTGAAAATTTCAGTGAGAAATTACTTTCAAACACTAAAGAAGTTCAAACCAGATGTTCCTTGTATTTTAACTTCAAAACAACTAATCAGACTGCAGTATAATGAGCAGGAAACGTGTTCCAGACCTAAGGGCTCAGTATCAAGAATTCTTTGGTCACTATTCATTGCCAACTCTTAGAAGAAAGTAAGGGGATCCCATTCACTATACTCCCAAACTACTACCAATTCTGAGAGTTTTGTGGTCAAGGAACTTCCACTTCCTGTTGACAAAACCAGGAGGTTACAATGTTTTGGCAAGACAAAATGAATCTCTCTTTAGCCAAATTATAACTGTTATAGTCATTTCTTTGGGAGGGTAAAAGCATACTTCAAATGCTTGCTCCCCCCTTAAGATACATTTTGAATTACAAAGATCAGGGGTACTTTTATTCATAAGTAGGAAATATATTTCACTCACCAAATACAAATAGAAGGACTAGAGGGGCCACATACAATAAGCAGAGACACAGAATTAGAAGCAGGAGAAACATGAATTTTCAGAATAGCTCTTAGTTCAAAGCAAAGAACAAATGAAAAGATGCTGAGCAGACATAACTCCCCAGAAATCTGTTTTCAAATAGATGGTAGAGCAACAGCAAAACCACTCCCTGAAAAACAAATTCGAGTTTGTTTACACTAATGTCTTTCTTTCTATGCAATCCAAGTCCAAAGAGCCTCCGGCAACAACCTGCTGTGTTGAGTCACCCCTGCCCATATACTGAGGCTAACTCCAAGTAACTACTAAATCAGAGCTCGTAATTAGTAATCTCCACCCCTCAGTTCTAAAGATATGATCTTGACTTGTTCTTGTTCATGCCCCATCTGGCTGAACAGTCTTCTCAATGAAGATTCATAGTCTGTTTTTAGACAATCTCAGGTAGATGCTCAATGCTTTGACTCCTCAGACTAGACATATTCTCTATAAATATGTTATTAATATTTTTATTTACTTATCATCAGGTACAGGGATATCGGTTTTCTATTCATTTGTTATTGGTTCCCCAATGCTGTTAGCTCCTTATCACTGGTAATTATTTACAGCAATTACAGTCATCAATGAACCACTTTTGAACAAGATGCTCTAGATGGTAAGGTTTTTCCAGAAGATTTATTTCCAAGAAATAGAACTACTGTAATTATATAGATTGTATTATGATCATGTTTGGAGATGTGCTCTCCAAAACTGTCTGCACTTGACCTACCATATTAACTGAAGTTAAGAGTGGGAGGCTTGCTGCACTGCCAGTGTGGGTGTTCTGTGCAAACCTCATAGCAATTCAGTGGAAGAGCTGACTACACATGAGCTCACAACTAAATGAGTGGCACACGCCTACACTGAGCAAATGCAGAGTCATTTATTTAAAAATTAGCTTTGAGAGATAGTTGTTCAATGTCTACTTTCACCATTCTTAGAAGTTCAAGGCAAATTCACATTCTTCATGTTTTTTTTCATTCTGAAATTTCCTGATGAAATGTTTCTAATTAAAATGGGCATTATGTAGAAAAAAATCTGTTTTTATTACTCTCTACTCCTCCTTAGACTTCTGGTCAATAACTGCGAGTCCAACCTCTGGACACAGAAGATTCAGATTCAGATATTGAGAAGTTAACTTTCTGTCAAACGTTTTGTCTTACAGTGCTTTTAATGTTTCAAGTTGAAAAATCATAAAAAAGCTCCTTCTCTCATGATTATATTAAAATCTTATAGCTGTCAGCATGGAACAAAAGAACCTTTAAATAATATTTTTGAGGAAGTCAGTGCAAAAGTTTGATGTTCCTTTCCTTGCAAGAATAACATCTTTTTCTTAGTTACAAATCATTTTCAATAAAGAATGTGGTGTTCTAGAAATTCAAATTTAATGAATATTATAATTTATGTGCAAAAGTATTACATGCAAATAACCATATTAATGATAACCATAATTGGAATTCTGTACATGCCTCCTGTGCATAGCTACTTTGTAACTGGATATTTATACACTTATATTGTATAACCTTCATGACAATCCTCTTAAATAATTGTTGTTATCCCTATTTTGGTATCAGAAAAATGAACCTCAGATATATTTAAATGCTACCATCTCCATAAGTAGTAATAGTGGTCTGGACACGTTTTTTATTCTAAACCATTCTAGAGTACTTTGTTTTGTACTAAAAACAAATAGAGTGATTTAAAACACTTTAGACAACACCCAGAGTAGGTTGGGTCAGACTGAGTTTGTCCACAGCCCCAGAAAACTGGATTTACCATCATAAGTTAGAGTCTTAAGCACCATGATGAATGGGTTAAATGTAGGAAAAACAATCCCTAGAACAATGTGTTCCAAAAGCAAGAAAAGAAGGAAGGAAGGAAGAAAGGGAAAGAAGGAAGGAAGGAAGGAAGAAATGAAGGAAGGAAGGAAAGAAAGGAAAGGAAGGAAGAAAGGAAGGAAGGAAGAAAAAAGAAAGAAAGAAAGGAAGGAAGAAAGAAAGAAGTAACTTATATCTTGAAAATAGTCTTTGAATCTTTGGAAAAACAGATACTAAAAAGAATTTTTCTGTGAAGAGTACAAGATCTAAGTAAGAAGACAGAGAACCTAGTCTGTGGTACAAAAACAGGACTCCAGTAGCATCCAGAGAAGGAGCACAGCCCACATGCTTTGTGCCTCTGCAACTTTCCATTTTATGATCACAATTTAAAGCACTTGGCAGTAACTACAGGAGAAGGCTAAGTTAGCTTGGTAATTTCCCTCACTCTGAAGTCTTACATTTACAGTTTGGCACTCCAAGATTCTAGGTACTTTCTCCTTTGTACTGTAGAGAACCTACTTACTGTATCCTATGAAAACCTAAGGACACACATGAAGCATTGGTAAGCCATGCCTTTCTCACTCGGAAGAACTTCAGTCATGGTTTGCTTTACAAATTTCACCCCAGGGTTAGAAATGTAGCTGAATGACTTCACAAGCTTAAGACACTATTTAAAGACCAAAATTGGCAAATATGAAGCTGACATTTTCATAACAAAGAAAAAGATAAAAGAAAGTAGTTACCCATTGTTTAGTCTCTGTTAGGGAACAAATACTCATAAGTAAACTGTAGCTGGAATCGAAATGGAGTTTGGGATAAACAATCGAATGGCCTCCAAGATAAAATTACAGTACTCATTTTTCTATTGTTGGTTTGTTCTGTGGAGTTCTGTGAGGAGGCAGGACTGTGGGATTCTATGATTCTGTACTCATGTCTCACCACTACAGAGATTCTCTGTTCGGCTAGTGTGCTTTAGCAACTTGCTTGAGTTTAGCCATTTGCTGCTATCTTGAGCTACATCGTACTCTCGCTATGAGAGTTACTAAAAGGAAAAATGAAGAGAAGAAAGAAGAATGAAAGAAAGAACGGAAAGAAGAGAAAACGGAAAGGAAGAAAAAATAAAACAAGAACTCTAGCCCAATTACCTCACATTTCTAGGGGTGGTTTAGCTACCCAATTCTGATATCTATGCAACCAAAGGTTCCCTAATAACTTCAACTTATTTAGCAATGGCTTCCACCACTGAGCATATCCTTAGAAATATGACACCATAACACCACTATAGATTTCTGAAAGGAAGCTTTTTGTTGTTGTTGTTAAACATTTGACTTTTTTTCTATTTATAATAAATGGGGGGGGGAGGTCCTTGGTCCTGTGGAGGCTTTGATGCCCCAACGAAGGGGGATGCTAGAGCAGTGAGGCGAGAGTGGGTGAGTGGGAGAAGGACCACCCTCATAGAGGCAAACGGGAGAAGAGGATGGGATGGGGGATTGTGGGGAGTAACTGGGAAGGGGGATATCATTTGAAATGTAAACAAATAAAATGATTAATAAAAATTCGATTCTATATTTTTCAGGTTGTCTTGATCTTTATGAAGATGTGGTTAGATCTGTGATAAATTCTGATCACAACTTTTTTTTTTTTTAAACAAAGTAAACAGCTTTCAAGAAATATGTTGGGCTAACACCTTGCCAAAGACTGGGAAGGAAAGGGAGGGTTAGGTAAGACAGTAACATAGCAGGCAATGTGTCTACAAAGTGGCATTTCAATCAAGGGTAATGTTGTTCCCCAAACTTTTGTTCATTATCCAGTAGACATGCTTGTTAGTCTTAGGACAAAACAAAATAAAATACAGCACCAATAAAAAAAACAAAAACAGTCGCAGGCTAAAGCCTTATCTGCTTAGGATCTGTGGGAAAACATTCTCTCATGAATTTATAGTGTTCAATAGTTTTCATTCACACCCACATTCTGATCTATAACACTGAATAACTTAGTATGAGAAGCAAACAATGCAGATAACTCAGTGCTTAAGACACAAAGAAACCTCCAGGCTTTCTACTGGAAGCAAATGGACCTTAACTCTTCTGGCAGATTTCCCAATCATCTCATTCCCTATAACTTCACAGTAAAGGAGAGAATTTTATTGTTGACCTCTCTAAAACAGGGGTCAGTAATTAAGGCATGCACGTGCCAAACAGCCTGAGGACTTATTTTCATTGGCATGCATGCTTGTAGGGTTCTCTTGAGAGAATAATCACCAGCTGCATTATGTGACATGTGAGAATGTGTGGGTGGAATAACCACTTCCCCACTTATCCTCTGCTTGTGTCAATATTACTGTCCCCCACCTGGCTCACCAGAGAACAGGTGCCACCAGCGATGCTTACCACTTGCTCAAGGACATCAACCCCAGCTATGTCCACAGTGCAGTTCTTCCTTAGTCCATCCCCAGGAAGCTATAAAGGATTATCAAGTGCAAACAACAACAAACAAATGAAAAAGCAGTGTCAGATGAGAACTTTGGACCCGTGAGGCAGGGTTTTTTACAATCTCCATGGAATTTAGACAATTTTTCAGAAAAGCAGAGTCAGAACTGGTTTGAGACTTAAAAATATGGTTTCTGGTTCTGAAGTCTATATTGAATCCATGTTCACTGAGCCTACATTTTCCTAGAAGTCAGTTGTTGTCTATCAAGAGAAATCTCTTATTTTATGCAGGAAGCAGGGTTTCAAAATTGTTATCATAAAACTGTTTTGTTATAAATTATTTGGAGATCTGTGAGTTCAAAACTGTCAATCCCTCAGTAGAACTTCTTGGAGCCTTTAGCACACTGTGTATGCTGCATCCTGAAGAGTGTGGTCAGAACGGGCAGGAACCCTTTCTGTACGATTGAATGATGTCTCCTCTATCAGCTCCCTCCGTCAATTTCAGTTGAGCAGCATGAGAAAATTCTTCCGTTGGATTTCCTCTTTCACATACTCATTTAATAATTATAAATTATGTAAAGTGATAAGTTGTGATATGAAAAATGAAAATTTGTCCATGTTTTATAAGCCTTATTGATTGATTTTTAAATGACTTACAGGTTTGGATGGGATGACTATTTTCTTCTTCATGGCAACAAGGCCCATCTTAATCACAAACTAAGAATGATTATTTAAGATCTAATAAATATTAGCCTACATACTGATCAACCTATTAACTTTACTATTCATAGACAATTTATATTTGCCTAAAAAGGGTATACACTAATACTAAGTTATATAGAGGGGAGATTAGAAGGATCTTCAAGGGTGTCCCTGCTTAGAAACCAATAGGTTTTAACTGGTACAAAAGCTCTCTTTTAGCAATATGATTGATATTACATTTCCAAAATTATCTCATCAAAATGATCATAGTTGAGGATTTAATACAATTTAACATTTGGTATGAGTTCTGTATATGAAGGCAGAAATCCTGCTGGTTTTCAGTGATCTTTAGAGGCTATCTTTGTTATTGTCCAGCCATTAGTTTATAGATTTTTTAAACCTGTCCCTAGAAGATCAAGCTGCTCCTACATCTGCTTCTGATTTCTGGGTGTCAAGCAACCTATCTGTTGTATACTTGGTAGCTATCTGTCAACTATAATGTTCGTTACTGTTGAGCACTGATATTTACTTATTCTCTCTCTCTCTCTCTCTCTCTCTCTCTCTCTCTCTCTCCTTCTTCGTGGATTGGATCTTGGGTAATAGAATAAATACTTGTAATCCTTCAATCATATCCATCCTCATACTTTTGCACCATGCAGTAATTTACAAATACAACTTAAATACAAGAAACAAGAGTTGAAATTTTCAGAAGCAAACTCTGATTCCGTGTGTCCAGAAGATAGGTTTTATATGTCATAAACATTCTTGAATAACGAATAAGCTCTTTCTAGATGGATATATTAAGAATAGAAGTTAGAGGGAAGGAGGGCATTCCTTTTCAAAGGAGTTACTTATGCAAGAGAAGAAGATGAATGGCAAACATTTTTATTTGAGCATTTTAATGTGGAGTTGCTGCTGAAAACACCAAAATTTATTTATATATTTTATGGGAATTAAATAGAAATGATTTGTATAGAAGTGACAAACTGTATATGTAAGTTAGACACTTACTCTGGAAATGGTTTGGTACAAGACATTTAGAGGCAGGAATGATCTCATATGGACAGTAATACAAACCTAAACTTGGCACTTAAATCAAGATATTACCATAACTGTATTAAAATTTGAAACATCAGAAAACAGAATTATTTTTCTGCTTTGTTTCCAACTGTATCTTCAGTTTCCAGAGGAATCCCCACATATAAATGATGAGATAGGCAAAAGAAAACACCTTAATTAGACCATCTATCCAGCCTATCAATTCATCCATATACTCGCCATTCTACCTACCCACTATGCATTCAATCAGTGCCGAACAATGGAACTGGACTAATCGTAATATAGTCTTTGAAAGAGAAAGCAAAGAATAGAAGAAATTGAAACACAAACATGTAACAGTGTGGTGAATTCCAGGGTCTCTGAAAGAAAGACATCAGGGAGGAGGTGACATTGTAAGAAGGAAAGGCTGTTAGATCCCCCAGTAGAGGAGAATGCCAAGGAGGGAAGACAAGAGTGGATGGGTGGGTGGGTGGGTGGGGGAATACCCCCATAGTGGCAGGGGTAATGGAGAGGTTCCAAAGGGGAGATCTGGAAAGGGGGAAACATTTGAAATGTAAATAAAGTATAAAAAAGTAAATAAATTGATTGATTTTTAAAAAAAAGAATGAAAGCAAAGGTAGATAAGATTTCACTGGTGACAGGCTTTTTTTTCTTTTTTCTTTTTTTTTTTTTTTGTGCCTATCTTGAGTGATTACACAAACTGGTCATTATTCATTTTATTTCCTCTGTTTATTGAAATATACAAACAACCAGAATCACTTTCTTGAGAATTATATCTCAATGAGATTTGACAGTATGTGCAGCTATCTGACCTGTATAAGTATTTCCATCCTCCCATAGTGTGTTAGCATGTCTCTTCCTAGTCAGTATCTACACATAGGTGACCATGACTCAGACTGGTCCCTTCCATGTCCAGTGCTCAGATCATCTTTGCTGCTTTCCCCTCAAATTAGATTACTTGGTACCTTGCCACAACTCAACTTACCTGGGCTTCATGCTAGATGGTGTTTTCTAAGTGCAATTGGCTATTTGTTTAAATTAGAATTTTTCCACAATTATTTACTCTAGAGTTCTCATTTCTCAGTTGTTATCCCTATATTTTTATATACTACATTTGTTAAAATTCTTGGACAATTATATTACTGTTTTTAAGCCACTTGTAGCATCTACATCATTTTCGAGTTTTATTGTCTTTAATTATGCTGTTCCATGTTTTTGTCATTTGTAACACATTGGGGAAAATTTATTGAATTTTGCATTTTGAAGATTACCACATTGTACCAACTAAATTATCCTACCTTTAAAATATGCAATTTTTTAAAAGCAGGCATGTAATTTCTATGGGGTCAACTTAACCAAAATGAGGCTTAGTTTTAGACTTTGCTAAAATTGTTTCCAAATAGCTCCTGCTCTAGGTGTAGGTCTGCCTGATTTGCAGGGTGTAGCCTTTCTTCCTGGTGTAGCCTTTCTTCCTGGTTTGATCAGAATGAATGATATTTCAGTTAGTCATCCTCTTTCTGGTTGCTTCGAATTCAGGTGTCTTTCAGGCTGTGTCCACTGCAATCTATGTTCATCTTGCAGTTCCTCGATAACCATGGTTTTCAAGCTTCACAATGATTGATGATGTATATACAGATGACTGTTTAACTTGTTCCTAAGGAGAAAACTCCTCTTCTTTACTGGGACTTCTTTCTTACTCATGTTTCCTTGCACTAGACATATTTTAACCACCTGAATAGTTCAGAGTATGCCTCTTTTTCTCCTACCAGGAGATGCCAGCACCTGGAGTATTTCCCACTTGTATTGCAGTCTAAAAAGAGGTCAAGAAGCCAATGCAAAGCTATTTGTGTGTGTGTGTGTGTGTGTGTGTGTGTGTGTTTTTAACAGTTAACCAGATCTATTTTTTACTGTATGATTTCCAACATCAGGTGATACTTTGCTTAGATTGTCAAATGATTAAGTGAGATGGCTTCAACATTTGCTAGCCTTTTATAGCTAGGAGCCTTGCTCTTTGGAATGATTTTGGTAACTAGAAACATTTCAGAATGATAGCATAGCAAGTGTTGCTCTGATATCATACTTTGTGACTTTATTTCCTTTTCCTTGAACATCCATAGATTCTGAGGACTTAATGGAAATTCTTTGTACTTAAAGCATCTGGATCTAGGCACTTGTTTATTAAAACCATCTTTACATCATAGTTGGTATTCTTTAGATTATTGAACATATAGTAATCTTGGTTTCCACATATGTTCATTGGCATTTTCAGATCACTTAGAGTAGAAAAGAAACACACAGGCCAATGAAGGACAGAGTCAGACAAGGCTACATCTGAAATCTGGGTCATTTTCATGACTATGAAATCATTTATTCTACTGTTTTTCACTTGCAAATACTTTAGGGGCTTTCACATGGACAATCTGTATTCACTGTTGTTTTGGAGTCACACCACATGCCTTAAGTTATGCATAACAGTGCACTCTACCAAATGACTGCACAGCTGGAGAGTTCACTGGGGGTAGCAGCTGGGTGAGGATCCTCAAAAGAAGGGTGGAAACTGAAGGAGTTCCTTCTTGCTTTTGTACTCTGAAGGCTCACTATTAGCATCTTGCAAACACAAAGAAGAGATTAGAGTTTATTGTTCCTTTTCTCCCCAGTGGGGAAGCCTTGTATGTTTATGCCCTGAAGATTCCACATTTGAAAGGAACAGCCACTTTTGCTAGGAATTAACCAAATTGACTATCTTCCCAGTTTGAATTCACTGGATAACTATTAATCCCCACTTCACATTGTGCTCCAAAGTCTCAGCCAGTAAATTCTGAAGGCCCAAATTTCCAGGTTTTCTTATCTGTAATACAAACACCAGTTAAAGACATAATATCATTTCCTGCTACTCTCAAAGGGCATCGAGCAAGCTGGCTAGCATTACTGCAACATTTTAATTATTGGTGCTTACTACAATTTGCAATAATTACAGTTCATTTAGTGAGCTGGTTCTTAATTGCAGACACTGCTAAAGCAACAATTGAATAAAAAATAAAGTGTAATTTCATATATATATGCATCTTTCTGTTTTATATGTGTGTGTGCTTGTGCATGTGTGTGCATGTCTGTATGTGTATGTGTGTGTACATGCATATGATTGTGAGGGATGAAGGCAAATAAAGAAATGAAAGATGCTAGGCTAGTATACTCTACTAATCATTTCCTAAGGAGAGATGTTAAAATAAGTTTTCAAAACATAGAATCTGAAAATATACCTAATCATATATCTCCATCATTCATCACATTGTTTTAAATGAATTTCCAATTTTCTTTGTATTATTGAAAATTCAATAATAGAAACCCATTTGGCCAAGTAAATTTACCAGTAAGTTCTATTCACTATCAGGAGGCAAAGCTCAAAGTAGGAAGCAATGTCTAAAGATAATTTTAATCTAGAAAAAATTTTGTACAACTCATTGAAGATTATACTCTTAGTCATTCTTTTCCTCAGTGATGAGAAATATTCATGTGATTTTGTCAACACATGTGAAAGTGAAATGGGAAAAACATGTCTAGACTCTGAAGAAACAAAGTAGATGGTAAGGTGAATTGAAGTGAATGGCCACCGAGACTGACTGCTCTTGAAAAGAAAGAATGCAGACTTCCGATTATACCATTTATCATACATTTCTGGATAGTCTAGAAAAAATGTTTTAAGCTATTTTTAATGTTTTAGTTTGAAAAAATATGAGGTATATGTTACCTGGCTGTGCCCCACATTTCGGGTGCCAGCTGTGTTATGCTGGAGCTATAGCTCCATGTCCTCTGATTTGTCCCTATAAAGGTGTCCAGAGACCTTAACACACTGGGCTGTAAGAATGAAGTAATCTCCAGCATGTATGGGGTTCTGCAGGATCCTGGTCTGGCTCAAATGAGTGCAGTGGAGGTGGGGGGTACTCTTCTCTGAGAATATCTCATTTAGATGAAGGTCTTCTTGGGTGAGGATCTTCAATGAAAGAACTCTCCTAGACAATCTGAGCTGTGCACATACCTTTATTCATGGTGGGCTTGTATGCATACACTTTATTTTGGGTGAACCAAGGGTATATATGGACCATGGAGAATGGGAAGGAGTTTTCAGAATAAATGAAAATCATTGGCTAGATTTAAAGTTCTATAACTGTCCCATTTGTATTGTGAGGCATTCCAGGAATCCCAGGTACTTGCTAGATGGGTTCTCACCAGGGAAAAGAAATTTGTAGGTCTGCCAAGGACTACTAAACCTTCCCCAGGTAGAGGATGTGGGAAGTCCAGAACCCCTGAACAAGATCAGAGAAGGGGAAGTCCTGCTAGTAAAGAAAGTCCTCCATTGTTCAAAGAGCTCTGAGAAGATATCTGGTTATGATAAACTGTGACCTTAATTTGCATGGCTTACATACACACACACACACACACACACACACACACACACACACACACATATTGTTCATGTGGCTGGGTGAATTGATATTTTGATATTCTTGGTCATTTAATCCCCAATCTAGAAAGTGGAGAGAGGACTCAAGAAACAGAAGTGATGCTGAAAACTGTTCTGCCCAGCAAGTTAGCATTCTCTGCTTTGGAACAGTGTCTTCTCATACAAAATGATTTTTAGAATGTAAACCATCAAAAGCTAAAATAATAAGAAAACACATCCCTCTTTTTCTTTCAGAAATCTTCCTTGGAAAGGACATAGAATTGTAAGATCTGAACTGATTCCATCAATGTTCTATGTCAAACTATTCTCAGTTAATAGACTATAATAAGCATGAGTCACCTATCTAGTTAATGCAAAAAGGTTTCATCAATTAATCTTCAAAAAATTTACAAATCTTCAATATTAAAAAGAGAAATTTTAGTTATCCTCATCAATAAAATACGGCATACATTGTTGTCCAGTTGACACATTTTCAAATTTCTTTGCCAATGTGAACTTGAAGATGATAGATTTTTAAAAACATACTAGTCTGTGTTTGCTATTATATTCTAAAATTCTAATTTTTAAAAAGCATCAAAATACACCAAGCTAGATTGCATCCTGCCCCTAAATGTCTTGTATTCTGAGCTATTTTGATTCTTGCTGATAGTAAATTGAAAACTGTTGCATCTCATAAAATATGACAACTCTATCCAGAGTAGAGCAATATCATGGTCTTTGTAAAAAAAACAAATAACATGGTCATCATCAAAAAGAAATGAGCATCCTGTGTAAATATTTTAGCTACCCCTGAAAAAAGTCACAAAATCCTGGGATTAGGTGTAAACCTAGATTGGGCAGGTTGTAGCTACTTTAATGTAATCCCAGCCATATATTCCTTGTTACTTGCTGTTTGAGGCTCACCCAGGGTTGTTTTAGTTTCATCAGCCTGTCCTCAGGGTCCACTTCTCCTGATCATATGCTCATCTTCCATTTCCTCTCATGGCAACCTCCTCTTCTCTCTGTCCTCTTTCTCATCCTCCACCTGGTCTTTCCTGAGATCCCTCACTCATCCTCAAGTTCTACATTCCTCTCTCTATAGCCCAAACACAGGCTCTAGTTTTTATTAATCAATAAACTTTAAACTGGGGAGCAAGGTTGTATATGTGAGAATTCTTGCCTCTGGGGACAAACAGATCTTGAGGTTCAGAATTTAGCATTTGTATACATAGCACAAGACCAACTCCCAACATCATGTTTATAATTTGGATATCTTAACACTTCCCAGTTGTACAAAATAAGTATGTAAAATCTTAGTGCTGCTTCTACATTTTCTACCATAGCTAAGTCAATTTATTTTTAATTTAGTTTAACTTAAGTTTTATATAAAGTCTTAGATAGAATTAGAGGCTGGCCTCAAATTCAGTAATAGCCAAATGTGGCCCTCCATGCCTTACACTCCCATTTTAGCCTCCGGAATGTTGAGATAACAATCAAGAACCACTATACATAGGTGATCTTGAGATTTTTATTTGTTAAAATGTATTACCAGCATTAGTGTCTTCTTTATAGTTGTTTAACCATTCTCCCCCACACCCATGGTTTTAAAGCATGTTAACGACTATGGACAGAAGTCAAACACTTTAATTCATAATACATAACACATGTCAGTTTTGTCCTTGCTTTTGCTACCACTGTGCAGAAGACTTTGCTGGGAATTTAACACCTGAACTAGATTCCAGGTTTTCAAGTGAATAACAACCAACTTTCAGAGCACTACAGGCATGGACTGATGGCATTATAAAGTTTCCTTTTAGTTCTAACTATTTTTATTATAATGTAGATTGTTGAGTTTTGTGCAGCAAAAATGCACGAATTGTGTATGTGTGTTGATAGGGATGAAATCTATGATGTTATGCATATTCAGAGAGTATTATACCATTAAGCTATATCCCTAGCCCTGTAAAACTTCAATATATGTAGCATTATTCTAAAGTCTTTAGTGTTTAGTTTTCTTTACTTCGTACAAAAGTACTATACCAGATATTAAAGATGTTACAAATACCTGGTGATATCATAAGAAGTTTTATTGTTGTAGCATAGAACATATTTTACAAACATTTTTGGTATACAAAAGATTCACCCTGCTTATAAAAAAGTGTTTACAACAATGAGTTTTTCAAAATAGCACTCACTTGAGAGAAGAAATAAGTAAGAAGGAGAAGGAGTAAAAACTACCAAGGATGATTGTTGAGCCCCATTTTGGCCCTGATTTGGGTCTTGAGGACAAACCTGAGTCTGTCTCCAGTTTCTGAGACCTTGTGGGAGACCCTAAGCCTGGCTTGAGTTTTGAGACCTGTCTCAGTCACTTCCGGGTCAGTGTGACTCAGTAAGACCTGTTTGGTCTTGCCTCTGCCCCACCATTTCTGGTGTGAAGCTTTGCAACTGGCCCTGTCAGTTACCCCTTACCCTCTGTCACCCTTCCCCATCTCCTATGTCATCTCTTCCCACACCTAAATGCCCACTTCCTTGCTTTCTCTATATAAGCAAGTGCTCAGTTTAATTAAATGAGTTCCTGCTTCTTCAAGACTCCTGGACTGGTGTGCTTCTTTTGGGCGGTCAACACTTGCCATCTTGCTTATCCCCGGACAGACCTGGTTGGACTGGGTTCTCTCTTCTTGTCTGGACCTGCTGACAAGGAGCTAACAGACTGGTGCCTCATGTGAAGAACTTCTCCTTCCTCCTGAGGTAAGAATGCTGATGGGCTAATCAGTCTGCAGATGAGTAAATTATGGGGCAGTTTTCCTCCAGGTCTAATCCCTCCCTTGAACCTCTTTATCCTTCTTTGGACCCCTCAAACAACCCTTTTCAGAGTCCCTCTGCAACACCCAAGGCCCTGTCTTCTTACAATAGGGAGGGGCTTCGCACCCAGTATGCCACCAACCTTTACCCAGGGAATGTCAACCCCTGCAGTAATTGGCTGGCAGCTTGTTATCCTTGGGATCCCCAAGAAATTAAAGAACTCAAGAAGGCAGTGGCTGAGGACAGACCCAATTCCTCCAGGGCTGAGATTATCTTTGAGGGCCTGGCACACCACACATGCATTGCTGGAGACTGGAAGGATGTGGTTAAGGCTATCCTCTCCAGGCTAGCCTACCTTAAATGGACTGTCTACTTTCAGTAGAGTGTCAAGTCCACAGGGAGTGGAACAAAAGTGCTCAGTCCCCAGTTCCCATCCCTGCTGGCATGCTTGCTGGCACAGCCATCAGTACTCTACAGGCACCCAGCAGTCAGCCATCCCCCTACCTTTACCAAGATCAGATTAGATCCATTGACCTTACTGCCTGGAGGAAGGTTGACAAGGAACCTGCTGAGTCTCCCATACCAGGAATTAACCAAAAACCAACTGAGGATCTTGCCTCCTTCATAGATAAGAGTTCAAAAGTGTTTACAGAGAAAATTCCCTGCAGGCAAACTCCAAGACTGGTTGATCCACTCACTGGTCTTCGATGGAATGAATGCTGATCACAAGCTTGTATGTGCTAGGCTATGCAGCCAGGGTATTGACAAATGGATTATTGCCTCCAGAGATATTGGCTCCTCCTCCTTTCAGACTAGGGCCTTGGCTGCCACTTTAAAGGAAACCCATAAGGAAGATATGGCTGTTCTTGTTAATGCCCTCCAACAAACCCTGGTCAGCCAGGGTAGGACTTGTTTTGGGTGCTATAAAGAGGACCATTTTAAAAGAGAGTGCCGCAATCTGACAAAAGCCACCATCCACCCTACCAATGGTCTGCAGAGCACCCCTTGAGCCAGGTGCAAGAAGGGCTTCCACTGGGCCAGGGATTGTAAGACTAAATTTGCCCTAACTGGTCAGCCTTTAAACTCCCCCAGGGGCCGAGCCAGCCCAGTTAAATAAGGAGAAGCCTCCAGTTAGTGCTAACTGGACTGTGCCTCTTGTCCCTGGGCTCCACCCTAAGATGACCCTTGTCATAAGTGGAGAAACTTTCCGGTTCCTCGTTGACACCAGTGCAGATGAACGATGATTAGAGAGGAGGAAGTCCCCCACTCTTGGCAACTCATTCCAGGCCCGCCCTTATTGGGCATGAGGGGACAATCGACCTCATGGGAGACAGCCTCCTGGCTCTCCTGGGAGGAGGACCATGATATGCTATCATGGTGAAGTGAGCCCTCTCGTGGTTTCCGGCCTGACTACTAACCTTCTGGGCCAAGATATACTTGGGGAGGCTGAGGCCTTTATTACCACTGATCATAAAAAGTTTTATTATGACCTTTTGGATACAGAAGAATATGAACAGTCTTTTGAGCAGGGAAAGATGGTGTTTCCAAATTATAGGGGTGATCCTCATTTTGAGAAGATGAGCCAACAATGTCCTTTGTCTCAACCCCAATTTTAAAGGCCACTGCTCGGCCCCCAGTATCGAACATCCACTGGAAACCTTGAGACACCATATGGGTTGAGCAGTGGCCTATCCCTGCCACAAAATTACAACAATTGCACCTTTTGGTACAACACCAATTAAGATTAGGACATTTAAGGACCTCTACCAGACCCTGAAACTCTCCTGTCTTTATGATTAAAAAGGCCAATAGGTCATGGAGGCTACTACATGATTTGAGGAAAATTAAAGAAAGGATAGTTCTCTTCGGGACCCCCCAGAGGGGACTCCCATGGATCCCAGAGATCCCCAGCACCTATTAATTGACAATCATTGATATTAAAGATTGGTTTTTTTTAATTCCCCTACACCCTGAAGATTTCGAGAAGTTTGCCTTTTCTATTCCTTCTGATTATTTTGGCAGACAGACCTGATTCTAGATTTGAGTGGACTGTCCTACAACAAGGCATGGCCAATAGCCCCCTCATGTGTCAATAGTATATGCTTAATATCTTTTCATCCTTTTAAGGTGATTCCAGTATTTTATTTTACATTTATATGGATGATATTATTTTGGGTGCCCTTCACTTTTTGGACCTTCAGGAGCTTACCAATAAGTGTCTTTCTATCCTTGACTATAAGAATTTTCAGGTGGCTCCTTAAAAGATTCAGAGGGCCTCCATTTAAGATCCTGGGCTCCATGTTGTCCATGGATGCTGTGTCCCCTGTTAAGCCTCAACTTCAAATTCAAGATTCTTATTCCCTCCCACAACTACAAAAACTTTTAGGAGAAATCAATTGGATGAGGTCTTGGATCTCCATTACCACAGAAGATCTAACACCATTGTTTGACCTCCTTAAAGGAAGTGACCTCTCTACCCCTATAGTGCTGACATCTAATCATATCCAGCTGTTGAGCAAGATTCAACAAGCCATTGATTCGACAACCCTTTAACAATATGATTCTGACCTACCCCTTATTTTATATATTTTCCCAGGAGAGACACTGTGTACTGTGCTACTTGGTCAGGAAAGCGAACCTATCCATTGGATCCATCTTTTGGTGGGAGGGGTCTCTTGAGTTTATTCTATGGCTAATAAGCTGGCCGACTGCATTGTTAAGGGGAGTGATAATTAGGCTCTTTGGGACAGAGCTTTCTGCCCTTATTACCCCATTTAAAAATACATTTCCTTTGGTCACAGAGAAACAATAGCCAGGTTGCTCTGGCCTTAGGGGGCTTTCCCAATGAAATTGATTGCCACTTTGGACCACATAAGTGGATGAGTTCCTTCTCCAGACTTGAGTGGAGGCGCCCTAGACTTTTTCTTTCTTGCCCCAATCCAAATTATCCCACCATCTTTACCGATGGTGGGCGCCTGGATCCTCCATTGTTGTGTATTCCCCCTTTAGACAGGGCGACCTGCCTTTCCCCATAAAATCAGATGTTCATGTTGAGGGATCTGCACAGTTTAAAGTACTGTTTGTAGTAATGATGGGGCTGGATTCTGTGCTTGAACCTTTCAATCTGTTTTCTGATAGCCTTTATGTGGTAAATTTGCCGCCCAACTTGACTAAGGCTCATATTGAGCTAGATTCTAATCCTATCACCCCCTTGATGATACAGGCCTGCACCTTACTTACACAGAGACAAAGCCCTATCTATATCCAACATCTTCGAGGCCACCAAAACCTCCCCAGATTTTTATCCCAGGGGAATAACTTGGCTGACCAACTAGCTTCTACATTACAGTATCAAACTCTCTCCAAGACCACACATTTCCACTCATTAACCCATTTCAACTGGAGGGGCCTTAGACATAATCTCCCACATATTCCGATTAAAGACCTTAAAAGATAGTGCATACCTGTAAATCTTGCCAGCCATTTCTACAGGTACTTCCCCTCCAAACAACGGGAAGTAATCCCTGGTGGCTTGATCTTAATAATCTTTGGCAGCTTGATGTTACTCACTGTTCCCCATTTGGGAAGCTACAATATATATTTGTGACTGTTGATACCTTTTCCCATGCTTGCTGGGCATCGGCCCATGCCAGAGAAAAGTCTAAACATGCTATTAGCCATATGCTTCAATGTTTAGCCATTTTAGAATTTCCAGCTCAAATTAAAACAGATAATGTCCCATGTTTTACAAACAAACCTCTTTCAGAGTTTCTCCATATGTGGAAGATCTCCCACACTATGGGCATCCTTTACAACCCGAGGGGACAAGCAGTTGTCAAAAGATAAAATCAAGCTTTAAGTCTCAGTTATAAAATTAAAAGGCGGAATCTTTACCCCGACATGATCAGCTAAAAACACGTTATTCACTTTAAATATTTTAAATTTTTCAAAAGAAAATCTTCAGTTGTCCCCATTTCAAAGAGATTGGACTTCCTCCATCTCCTATAGCTCCATAGGTGTTAGATGGAGGGACCCACTGACAGGAGACTGGAAAGGACCCGACCCACTCCTGACAGCCAGGAGGGGATTCAGCTGCATATTTCCACAAAGTGAAAAAAAGACCGATGTGGATACCGGCCAGAGACATAAAATACATGCCTCAACAAGGGGAGGCTGACAATGACGTTTCCAGGGAGTCCACCTGCCTGTTTGGCCCTGCCTCTGCCCCACTGATTCTGATGTGAAGTTTTGCAATTTTCCCTATCAGTTACCCCTTACCCTCTGACCCCCTTCCTCACCTCCTGAGTCATCTCTTCCCATACCAAAGTGCCCACCCCCTTGCCTTCTTTATATACACAAGTGCCTAGTTTAAAAAAGTGAGTTCCTGTTTCCATAAGAGGGGCTTTCGGCACTTGCCATCCTGCTTAGCTCTGGGTAGATCCGACTGGACTGGGTTCTCTCTTCTTGCATGGACCTGCCGGCAAGGAGCCAACAAAGGATGATTGAAAACTCCATAGAGAAGCATAATATTTTAAATTTACAGAAGCAAAAAAGTGGAAATGACTTAAGTCTTTTTTTTTTCAACACTCAAAGCCACATTCAGTGATATTCCTACTCCAGCAAGGCCATGTCTTCTCTACCCCCTTTCATAGCACTGCCAGCTGCGCATCAAATGGTCAAACACATGAGCCAATAGGGGACATTCTCATTCAAACTGTCACATTTAACTTTCTGGGCCCGTTTCGATTAGAAGGATACTTTAATGAAAATGAATTTAATCAATGTTTTAACTTTACCCTAGTCTTTCACAATCTCAACACTGTTTAAATGTCCAAAGTCTCTTCTGAGCCCCATGGCACCTCAAGGCAATCTCTTAATTGTAACACTCTTTAAATTAAAAAAGCATGTTACATCTTTTAATATACAATATCACAAAATATATACTTACCATTCCAAAATAAATAAATGAGGGCATAATAAGAAAATACTGGACCAAAGCATGACAAGAACCCAGAAGAACAACCATAATATTCATGTATAATAAATATCAAAAGGCTTAGATTGCTTCCTTCTTCTGCTTTGCTTGCTGCAACACATGTCTATTTTGGGCTGGTTCCACTCCTTATAAATACAGATCTCCTTGACAAATATTTCATAGCTCTAGCATGTCCAGTATCTTAGGGTCTCTAGTATAATTAAAGATTCACTTCTTCAACTTCACACAGTGATCTTCTTGCTGTATGCGACGTAGAATTTGGAGCATGATGGAACAGCCCATTGTAATGTGTAGTTCCTACTACCCTGCCTTAAGCTCCTGGGCAGACCTTGCTACCAGCCCCACACAGATTCTCTCAGATCTGCAGATGAAACACACACACACACACACACACACACACACACACATTAGATTATTTTTGATATGCCTTTGCTCAATGGTTGGGTTCCTCTAAGCAATCCTTGGCCATCATGCCCTTCTTTTCACTCCCAGCTCAGCATCCTAAATCTGCCCTCAACGTTAGTTGCTCAGTTACCATTAGTCCTAGTTCAGCACCCTAAATCTGCCCTCATGCTACCCCAGGTCCAGTGGGGAACTGATGGCCATTCGGCCCAGGAGCTCACATGGCTGACAGCTTTCTTCCTCTAAAGCATTGCAAAATCTTTTCTTCTCCCCTGCTTCTGCTATCCTGCCTGCAGAAAAGCTAGAAGTCCTGTCTATTTTGCCTAGCTCATTGGCTTCTAGCAGCTAGCATCTTTATTGCTCGATCAATAACCAACTGGGGAACGCATCTTCAGTGTTCACATTCAGATTTCTGATCAAAACATCGGAACCACTCTTTACATCCCATAACCTTCACCCCTATATTCTTAATTCTTGTAAAAGTAAAATCATGGTGATGCTGCTGCCAAGTTTGGCCACCATCTTATAATGCAACATTGACTTATTGAATAATGTTGGCCACAGTCTTTCCTTTTTGTTTTGTTTTATTTTGTTTTGTTTTGTCTTTTCTATTTCTTCTTTTTTTCCCAAAGCTTTCTTTTGCTTTATAGTAGTAGAAAATGATTTAGGATCTTTTTCACAAGTTGGACACTTAGCTGGGTGAAATCTTGTCATAAAGGCACCCTTTCTTTTATTCTATGGGAGAGCAGGTGGGTAGTTTCTTCTTCGTGGCATTGACCTCCTTAACTCTTTCTGCACAAGTCTTGGGTGCAACATTACCTTTGTTGGCTCTCTCTCCACTTTAAACTGTATACGTTGTATTTCTTTTATCTGCCTTATTGTTTCTCATTGTTCCTCAATAATAACCTTGTTACAACTTCTTGAAAAAAAAAATGTCCATTACTTTTAAATTTAGTTTCAGGTAAGTTTTTACGACAATGGCAGAAAGCAATTACCACTTTTGCCAAAATATCACAGGAACACATTCCAACTGAGTTGAGAATATTATTCTCATCTGAGACCTCTTTAGCTTACCCTCAATGATTACACAATGATTTGAGCATTATAATCCAGGCTCCTAATAAGATTGTCTATTTAACTTCTGCCTATAGCTTTGATCTAATTATTTAGTTCAAAGACAAAAAGTCTTCCACTTTACTCCAAAGCCCAACAAGATCACATTCTTCGAAGCAACAACCTGCTTTCTAATATAGACTTCTGTATTAGTTAGTTTTCTACAAATAAGATTAAAAAAAAAAATGACTAAGACAACTTGTATAAGAGTTTATGTAAGCTTAGATTTCTAAGAAGATAAGAGTCTGTCATACAAATGAGGCATGATAGCAAGCATCACGCAGGTTGGATGAAGTAGAAACTAGGAGTTCATACCTTGAATTTCAAGCATGAAGCAAAAGGCAAATTGAGAATGGTTTGAGTCTTTCAACTTTCAAAGTCTGCCTCCACTGCCATATCTCCCCTACTCACTTACACTGTCAAGTTATCTAATCTTCCCCTAATTTTTATACCAACTGAAGACTCAGTATTCAGATACATGAGCTTATAGGAGATATTCTCATTCAATTCAAACCTCCACAGTGTGTTGTTGTTGCTGTTGTGTTTATGTGTATGTATTATTTAAATGTAGTTATGCTACTTGAGGTTATAATGTTTCCATCAAGAGTCAAAGACTAACAAAAATCCCAGTGAAGGGCATGCATGGGAACCTACGTTTTGGGGAGCAGTGATCTGTGACAGGCAGTCAGGCACCCGGTTGAGCACAGGTGTAAATTCTGGGAGATCCAGCAGAACAATCCACAAAGGACCGGAAAATATTATGCCAATGCTCCCAGGAGGCTTTTGGCTCCGGTCACAGTCATGTACCACCCCTCCCCAGGTAGAGGCGTGGCCACACATCCCCAAGCCATCCCCATGTTAATGAGACACCTAGAGGCTTAGCCATGCCCCTCCCCAGTTACTATATCTGCCTCACCTCTCCCAGAGAGGCAGGGGTACAATTCCATCCATGCCACTCTCCACAGGATGAAAATAAACATCTTAGAATTACAGACTGTCTCTTCATCTGGACCCGCTATGGGAAGAGAGGAATCCACCCTTGATTAAGGATCCTCCTCTAATCTCTCACCGAGGGCTTCCCAGGACTCTCAGAAGGTACCCATTCACCCAAGCCTAAGCAGTTATCCTGGTGCCCCAAGCCACTGAGACCCGGTCCTGGAGGGAACCCCAGCTGTGATATGGCTAGCCCATCTGCAGCCCCCTGCATTGACTGCAGTGCTCCGGGCTAGAGAACCCACGGAGACGGCTGTCATGCATTCCCTGGGAATAGCCCCCTCCCCCACCCACAGACAGGGCCTGCAAAAGCTTCCCACAGCCCCCACCTGTCAGTCTGACTGTGTGGGAAGACGTGTGGCCACTTCCCACGTGTCTCCTGTCCCACACAGAGCCACAGTGCCCAGGACAGACACTTTGGGCTTCTTTCCGCCACACCAGGTTAGTTCTCACAACATTTTAGTTGTTGAAAAATGCAGTTCAATAGACTCCCCAAACACGGTAGCTTATTGCTATTGTTCTTGGTTCCTACCGAGGACTTGAATCTAAAAACCTATTGCCAAAACTACTATATACTTTGGACAGAAGACATAGAATATTCAAGCTGACACTCACCTGTAAGATTACCTCTAGGGGACTTTCTCATAATATCAAAAGTTGCTATGTAAGTTGCCAAAGAAGTGAGCAACCAATAGTCCTACAATCTATAAGCCACAACAATGACATTATGAAAAGATACCCACAATATTGTAATAGTGGGAATTTTATCTAATTGCATTTAAGGTCTACTCAAAAGGAGGGAACTGATGCCTGGTGCTGTAAACCATGTGAACTATTAGTAGCTGGAGAGGTGGTAGATTTCAGTGACAAGCCTTGCACTGACATTTTCCTAACCTATATAATTTCTCATACTGTCCCAAATATTTATACCCGTGATAAGTATAGCTCTTACCCCCTCATCAGAGAAGAGACTACTACAGAGATTCCTAGCTGGTCAAAGTGAAAACAACAAGTGATTCTGAGGTGCCCAAACCCCACTGACATGTCTATGATGAAATCTGTTCTCATAAGGCCCAGGAACTATTATGAAAAGGGAAGGGGTCAGAAAGACTGTATGAGCCAGACGTCTAGTATGTCTGTTGTGAGATAGTGTCTAATAGATATAGCAGTGGTGTTATACTCACATACTGTGTGACTATAACACAGTAACAGTGTGTCTGCACAAGTAGTAAAAAGACCACAGCAGTCTATATACCAACATGGATACAGGAAAATTAAAAAAAAACCTTCATCCCCATATAAAGAGCTAGAGGCAGTCAATAGCTGTTATGGGAGAGAAAATCCTTTTCCTTTGAGAATGACCTCTCACTATTGAGTGGTTAGGTCTAAATACACGTACATACAAACAATACTAACCAGACTCAGGAGATTATATATAGCAATAATCATTAGAAAAGAGGTAAGGAAATCGGGGGGAGGATGTAGGAGAGAAGTTAGAAGGGGATGGGGGAAATCTGAAAATGACATTGAATATTGTATTCATACAGGAAACAGCAAAAGAAAAATTTAAAAGGAAGTTCTATAAAACTTTGTTTTTTTTACTGCTGTACAACTGGCTTTGCTCTGGCAGTCATGTAATATAATAATGTGCTATGTAGCACCTTGAAATTATTCTTCTGACAATAACTATTCTACAGATACTTCTTACATTGAACAATTTGATTAGAACTGGGTGATTACCATTTTTAATTTTTAAAAATGAATAACATATAAAGAATCATACAGAAGAGAGAACAAAGAGCCACAGCATAAATTAAATTTCAACATAGTACAATTTATTATATAATTCCAAATAACATAAGGTATAAAATTATTCAACAGCTATTCATGATGTTTGATGCTAAACAAGAAATTGTAAGCTCACTTTATTTTTCTTCTCTCATGGAATAATGTCATAAACTTTACAAGTCTTCTGAGAACCACAAAGGGGAGTTATGAAAGAACCATTAGAATGGATGAGAATTTCCCATCTGAATCAGGCAGTGATTTTATCATGGTTTTGGTGTTGTTGTTGCTGCTGTTATTCTGGTTTTCTATTGCTCTGTTAACCTCTTGTCTGGACTTAACTCATACTGAAACTTGAGTTGTCCACTAATTTGAACAGCTCTAAAAGAAGTTCTATGATCAGAAAATCTTTAGAACAGACTGGTAGGGAATCAAGTGCCTCTGTTTAGTAACATTATCACTGAGGACCCACATATGCTCTATATTAATCATCATTGGTTACTACAGTAAAACTATGAGACAAGGTATTGATAAAGAAAAGGAAGATTATTTTAACTCAGATCTAGAGTCCAAATACCAGGGTAAGCTCTAAAAGGGCCACCCCTTTCACTGTATTACTTCCTGGGACATCACAGGTCAGACTGCCAGGAGGACAGAGACAAGAATCCATAAAACTAAGCAACTGATTACAACTACAACTAGGAATGTGTAGAGGGGGGAAGGAAAGAGTGGTGCTGAGAGAAACAGGCTATTATAAGTCTTGGAATTACCTTCCAAAGGTTCAGTTTCAGTTACTTAAAGACCGCTTACTAGACCCTACCTCCCAAAGTCTTTACCATCATTCAGCAGGAATACTGTGGAGAACAGTCCTTTAGTTATAAAGTGCTATATGCCACTAGAGCTCTTACAGTAAGTGTAACTCAAGGGAGTTTTCCTAGTCTATGTTTCTCCCCCCTGCCCCCCGATTTTCTGTCTCTGCCTTCTCTCTTGTTATGGTTTATACATGCTCAGCCCAGGGAGTGGCACTAGTAGAAGTACTGACCCTGTTGCTGTAGGTGTGTCTCTGTGGGTGTGGGCTTTAACACCATCATTCAAGCTGCCTGGAAGTCAGTCTTCCACTAGCAGCCTTCTGATAAAGATGTCAAACTCTCAGCTCCTCCTGCACCATGTCTTCCAAGATGTTACCACGCTCCTGCCTTAATGATAATGGACTAAACTTCTGAACCTGTACATTAGCCCCAAATAAATGTTGTCCTTTATAAGACTTGCCTTGGTCATGGTGTCTCTTCACAGTAGTAAAACCCTAATGAAGACATCTCTGCTTATCTCTATCTCTTTCTCTGATAGTTCTTGGTCCTGACTGAGGCAGCAACATAAAGTATAAAATATGACTACTGCATCTACTAGCCTCCAGACAGCTACTATTGGGAATTTCAGTGGAAATTGTGGTTTGGGAAGACAATTGTGCTGGTTAATATTTGTGATCTTGACACAATTAGAATTACTTGGAAGGAGGGAATAACAATTGAACAATCTCCTCTACCGATTATCCTCTGGGCTTGTCTGTGGGGGCATTTTCTTAATGATTGATGGGGTAATATCCCACCTACTGTGAGTAGTGCCAGCCCTGCTTGAAAATATAGGCCACCTGTCTTGGGTTGTATAAGAAAGCAATCTGAGCAAGCCATGGAAAGCAAACCAGTAAGCAGTGTGCTTTTATGGCTTATACTTCAAGCTTTAGCCAATGAGTTCCTGCCTTGCCTTTTTGCTTTTATGGACTGTGGTCAGGATATGTAAACCAAATAAACCATTTCCTTTATGAGCTGTTTTTTGCTCAGAACAATTTATCACAGCATCAGAAAGCAAACTAGGATAACTACTAAGTTGATTATAAGCTCTTGACTTCACTTCTGAGCTTTGTATACATGGACCTGACCCTACAGATTGTTCTAAGAAACCAAAATACTGAAATAGGACATAGACTACCACCCAAATCTAAGACTGGCTACTGGGTGCAGTGAACATATGACAGCTATAAATAGCTTTTCAAAGGCTTTGAGAATGGTAATGATACAAAACCCACAATCCTCAAAATACTAGTCAGAACAGTGGTCATAATCCAACTGAATAGACAGCCTGCTAAACAAATTATCAGCATTTTCCTTAGATGCAATCAAATTTCATACAATCATGATATAATATTTACAACATGCACAATCCAAATTAAATTTCCAAAAGTAAGAAGAATGAGAAAATTATCTGGTATAAAGGGAGAAGAAACCAGCATGTAAAATACACAGATGACACACAAATAGAATTATCTATCAAAAAATTTAAGGTTGCTATTATGAAAGTGGTACAATAAGTAAAGGCAAATATTCATTTGAAACTGAATAGAGAGAAATTTTCAAAAATGTGATAGAAGATCAAAAAGGAACCAAATACGTCTTAGAACTAAAAACTTGAATAACGATAATAAAATGTTAGTGCTACTGAGTGGTTTCAATAACAATAAAAACGGCAATGAAAGGATTTTCTAAACCCTGGGAAATGTCATCCAAAATTATCCATTGTATATTTCAATCAAAATGTGGATCTGGAGATACTGGGTAAATCTGAAAGATTGGTGGATGTGTAGAAACAACTTTACCATCCAGATCATTAGAGTTCTAGAAGGAGAAAATAAATAGAAGGCAAAGTTAAAGCTTCAGAAAACATAATAGCTGACAAAAAGTACTTTGGCAAAAGCCAGAAACTCAATGTTTAAATAAATTAAACCTCAACCATTTTCTGTCCAGATACATTATAATAAAAACCACTGAAAACCATATACCAACAGAAAATAAAAAAAAATTCTTTTGAGAAAAAAGATATGCCATTTCCAGAGAAAAATTATTTAAATGATGGGGAAATCTCATTTAAAACCATAGTAGATGGGACTGAGAATGGGATTTAGTAGCAGAATATTTTTCAATCATGGAATCTCTGAGTGTGTTCCCAGCTCTATAAGAATAAAAAAGAAGGGCAGAGAGAAAGAGGAAAAGTAATGAGGTGAGAGGAAGAAAGAGCTAATAACATAAAAACATCTACCTCTAATTCTATACTCAGCAAGGATATAAATGAAATAAGTATATTCTATATTGATGAAAACCTAAGACTATTTATTATCTGAATATTTACCTTAACATAATTTTGAAATTTTTGGGGGAAAGAAGGAAACCTTTTATTAGAAGGATATCTTATGATAAGAAGGATGGAATTTCTAAATAACTTTGTGAATACAATAGGTTATACTTCGATTCTTTGAACTAGGTTTGCTTTTACATTAAAAGTACTTGCTGATCTTTTAGTGATCCAAATTCAGTTCCCAGCACCAATGTTGACTGTCTTACAACTGCCTGTAACTCAAGCTTCAGGGAATCTTATACTGTCTTCTGAAATCTGTTAGTACCCGTATACATGTATAGCACCATGGAAACCTACAGGCCCATAAATTAAAACAAAATTTATAAGAATTTAGTCAAAAAGAAAATTTGTATATCCTGATAGAATTGTCAATATATATATATATATATATATATATATATGTATGTATTATTATTATCAAAATAAAATTATCACATATTATTATCAAAATAAAAAATCTCTGACCAAAAATACTGGGACAATAGCAATATCAATGGACATGTTAAAGTGGAAGCAAAAATATTGGACCAGATCCCACCTGTAAACAAAAACTATAGGCAACTATTGACTACTGAAAGAAGGAGAATTAGCATCTCTCAAGGATGAATCTGCATATTGGTTGTACAATGCAGTGTAGTCAGTCTTAAATCCATATACATACAAACAACAACAAAATACACATCATTGTAATTAATCAGCAACAAAGGAAAAGGTTGTCTTAGCTCTTCATTGAGATTATGTCTGTCTGTCTATCTATCTATGTATCTATCTATCTATCTATCTATCTACCCATCCTTCTGCCTGCCTTCAGATCAAGATGTAAAACTCTCAGTTCCTTCTCTAGCACCATGTCTGCTTAGATGTTGCAGTGCTTCCTGCCATGATGATAAGGGGATAAACTTCTGAAACTAAGTCAGCCCCAATTAAATGTTCTTTATGAGAATTGCCTTGGCCCTGGTATCTCTTCACAGCAATGAAACTATAACTACAAAGGGCTGACTATACTGCACTGGAAAATGAGTATGGGAATTCATTCCTGAGAGAGGCCAATTCTCCTTCTTGCAGCAGTCTATAGTTGCCTATAGTTTTGTTTAGGGGTGGGATCTGGTCAAATATTTCCCCTCCAACTTTAACACACCCATTGATATTGCTATTGTGCCAATAACTTTTGGTCAGTAAATTCTATTTTGAAATGGTATTCTGAAAAGAAAACAGATTAAAAAGAAATATGTAAGGAAAAATCATGACAAAAACATAAAGGATACAGGTAAAAATATACCCATATAAATAAGTCTACCCACAACTACTTTTACTGTTAATATTTTATGAACACTGTGAAAGTTAAATGGGAATGTTCACCATAGGTTCAAATGTTTAAATGCATGTTGCCAAGTTTCAGTATATTTAGAAAATACGGTAATGCGAACAGACATATATCATTGTGGGCAGGCTGTAAGGTTTCAAATCACATGCAGGTCCTAGACCATTCTTTAGGCTTTCTTCTTGTAGCTCAAGATGTGAACTGTCAGCCCCTGCTCCTGCTTTCATACCTCCCACTTACTGCAATTATGGATTGAAAACCCCGTAGAGCCAGAAGCCCAAATAAACCTTTTCTCCTGAAAGATGTCTTGTTATAATATTTTATTACAGCAATAGGAAAATAGCTAATTTACATATACTCATTAGAAATCAGATTGCCATGAGTTTAAATAGGATGTAACTATAATGCTTAATTTTATATATCATCCTCAGTGAACTTGAGATATACAGACCTAGGCTGAGAAACTCCTCTTGTTTACCTGCCTTTTGAGTAGGAAGATTTAACCTTTTCACTTGCCTCCTGGTTCTCAAACACCATTACATAAATGGACTGGGTAGCTGGTAACTTGTCAGCTTTAGATGACATAACAAAACACCTTTCCTAAGGTTGGAAATTCCAATATTAAGTGCTACTTGCATTTCCTCCCCATGAAATGCAATCTTCCTGTCTGCAAATGTACACTTCTGATATAGGCTAGATAATCACAAGAAATCTGCTTACTACCTGGGGGCTTATGTAACCACTGATTGGTATTATGAGAGAAAAATCAAGAGAGCACTCAAATACTAAAGGCGAAAACCAACTGAGGCCAATATTATAGTAAACTGAGGTGACCAGCTATTCTTTGCTTCATGCTAATGGCATCTCACTATTGAAACTGTCTGTCCCCAACAGGTATCTGACATCACACAATACAGAAAAATCCCATCAAGGACAGAAGATGGAAAATAACTATTTTTGGAAAATCTAGGCTCATGTTTCTAATTTTCTAGGAGAGAAATCCATACCAGGATATGGGAGATTGCTGTCACAGACCTGGCCATAGACTTTTCAGATGACTGTAGAGCTACCCAAATCTAGAACATACTAACTTTCCTACTGCTGTGATAAAACACTGACCAAAAGCAATGGTGGGCAGGGTTTATTTTATCTTTTATTTCTGGGTACCAGCTTATCATTGTAGAAAGTCAGAACAGAAACTCAAACAGGGCAGGATCTTGGAGGCAGAAACTAAAGCAGAAGCCATGGAGGAATACTGCTTACTGACTAGCTCAATGTACCGTTCCTAGCATGATTTCTTTTAGAACTCACAGCCACTTTCTGTAGTGTGTAGGATCACTGTGGGTGATCTGACACTTGCACATCAATTGTTAATCAGAACAACATCCCACTTACCTGCTCACAGTCCAATTTTATTAAGGTATTTTCTCAATTAGGGTTTCCTTTTCCAAGATAGTCTAGGTTTTTGTCAAGTTCACAAAAATGAACCAGCACACCAAAATGTGTTTTCTAAAGAAATTTACAATGAGAATAATGATATTGTTAAGTTGAAAGCAAAATTTTTGAAAATGCTACAGATGCAAACATCAACCAAAGGGAAGAAAAAGTAGCTACTTTAACATCTGAAATAAAATTCAGACAAATATAATGTGGACAGGAATAAATACAAATATTATGAGATAAAATGGAGTCAATTTTACAATAAAGTATACTAATTCTAAAATTAAGAAAATGACAAAGTTATAAAATTTATAAAGCAAAGACTGACACATAGACAATTTTAAGATTACCTTTGAACATTTAAACATTAATTTTTTCACAATTGATAGAAGTACTCCATAAAACATCAATAGGATTTGGGGAAATATAAAATATAATCAATCATTAATCAGCATTAATGTAGCAGTATCAAACAGAAGAACAATATTCGATATTTTCAAGTGACAGACAACATTTTCAAGTAACAGATATGAAATGAACCATATTCTGTATGCTAAAATAAACTTTAACATATAAAAAATACTTTAACTCCAAGTATGTTCTCTATCATTAATGAAATTAAATTTGGTGGTAGCAGAAGAATGATGATATTTTCAAACTGAGTACGAGGTCCCAGATGGAGGGCTTGGAGAAAGGACTGAAGGAGCTGAGGGAGTGTGCAGCCCCAGGGAGGTAGCAACACTGGCAACTGGCCTGACCCCCCATACTTCTGGAGACTGATCCACCAACTAAAGAATACACATGGAGGGACCCACAGTGCTGGCCACAAAGACTGCAGAGGAGGGTCTTGTTACCCCTCAGGGGGAGGAGAGGCCCTTGGGCCTGAGGGTGTTATATCCCCCACTATAGGAGAATGTCAAGGAGGGAAGACGAGAGTGGGTGGGTGGGGGGTGGGGTGGGGAGGTGGGTTGGAGAATATCCCCATAGAGGCAGGGGGAGGGCAGAGGGAATGGGGAGGTTCCAAAGGGGAGATCTGGAAAGGGGGAAACATTTGAAATGTAAATAAAATATGAAAATAAAAAAAAATAAAAATAAAAATAAAAAAGTAAAGATTGGAAAATGTATGTAATATAGGCAAAATGAAAATGTAATTCAAGAAAATAAACATCTTTTACTTAAAAAAAAAGAAAGAGTTCTTAGATATCAAAACAAACAAAAAAATTATATTTCTTTAAAATTTATTTTGTGCAGGTGCCATGCCTACATATATAAGAAGACCATGCTAAGTTGGTATAATGTTACTTGTATGAATGTTTTCAAGGCTGACTATTTGTTTATTTCTTTTAAATAGAGAATTAAGATATCAGACCTAGAATTTGCATTACGTGAATAAAGTACTTAGAGACAGGTTTATATCATTAAGTGCTTATATTAGAACAAAAGAACTGTCTTAAACCAACAAACCCATTTTCCACCTAAAGAGATTAGAAAAAGTTAATTTAAAAAGTAACAAGAGAGTAACAATAAAATAAAAGCAGAATCAGTGAAATTATAAACAAAATAGAAAATTTATTAAACATGTTCACCTTAAAGTGATCAATTAATTAAAAACAACATTAATTAGATAGACCCAAGGAAACAAGGTATTACAATTATGACACATATAATCAAGTACTTTGCCTACAAGGATCTACAGAAATAATATATTTGTATAAAAAATAAAAACAAACAAAACACAAACCATGAGTCACTTGTACACTGGAGCTCAATGTGCAGAAGTGAGCCAGAGCATGGTAGAAAGCTGCTGTCTCAGCGAGCTTCCTCTATCACTGAGAAGAGTTTAAAGGCAAAGTCCACACAAGATGGAATGACCTCCGAAATCATGTAACGGCTTTTGAAATTCAATTCATGGTTACAGCATCTGAACGGAAACATGATGAACTCCAATGGCATTGTTGGCAGGGTTTATCACGTCTTAAACAAAAAATAATACCAATTTAAAAACCAATTCAAAACCCAAAATGGGACAAAAGCTCCCCCAATTATTTTATGAGGATAATACTAGCCTGAAAATAAAACCACGCATAGAAGTCCAGGGAGTACTACCTTAAAATAGTTAACAACAAAAGCTATCCTCAAGAAATATTGGTAAATAGAGCAAATCACAGTTAAATATGGGTTATTGTGAAAATGCAAGGAAAAGAAAAAAATAATCAATATATTGTATCATTTAAAACTTTAAGAAGAAAAAACATTAATACATTAATGAAGAAAATGTATTTGACAAAATTTTCTATCAGTTGGAAAGACAAGATCTTAGAAAACTATGAAGAGAAAGAAATCTATCCTCAGAATGTCCTGGTGTATACTTTAAATTCCATTACTTGGCAGTCAGAAACAGAATCACAAATTTGATGCAAGTCTGAACTACAGAGAATATTCATGACTAGCTTGTGATGTTAACATTTCATTAGAAATTCTTCCCAAAGTAATAACAACAGAAAAATATGCATATGCTTTGGAGAATTAAGAAGAAATGAAACTTCCTCCTCACAGACAAACTCATGGTTGTCAGAAAATTTTAAGACCTACAGTTAATAAATCAATTCCAAGAACACAAGACCAACACTATGAATTGGTTTCATAGTATTATTATATATATATATATATATATCATTTCAATTAATAACATACACAGGAGAATTAACCAAGAAAAACGCCTTTTAATATGTGAAATAAAAGAAAGACAATGAAGTTTAATACTTTAGAAAGTACTAATTTAGCTCAGAATAGGTAATAAGAAGAGAATGGCCAATCAAACATTTGAGATTTACTAATAATAAATGAATGAATGAATGAATGAATGAATGAATAAATAAATAAATAAATAAATAAATAAATAAATAAATAAATATAACTGAGAAGATGTCAGGAGAGAATACAAACAAAAGGTTTGTACTTATAGACGAAATGACTCAGTAAAATTGGATTAAACAAATGGAATTTTCTTATAAATGGAAGAAGTGACGAAGAAGGGCAACAGGCTGGTTTCTATGAAATCTTGTCAGATGTGTCAGTTGACACATAACTCTGGGGAGCACTGAGAATGCAGAGAAAGGAATACTTGCAACATGGTAAGAGAGACCGCTACAATTCCATGCAAATCATTCCTGTCGTTCAAAAGGACTACTTCACCCCAGAGAGATAAATATGAGATGCAGTTGGCCAGTCACTTCAGAGTAGTGAAGCTAATGAAAATAGCCACAACAAATCTTGAATGTGGTGGAAGAAGATAACTCATCATTTATGTGAACAATTATATGCTTTTTTTCATTATTTCATTTATTTACATTCCAAATGTTGCCTCTCTTCCGGTTACTCCCTCTGAACGTTATTCAGCCCACCCCTCCTTCTCTTTGCCTCTGTGAGGGTGCTCTCCACCCTACCCCCACACCTCCTTTACCCACTCACCCGCCCTCAGCTCACACACACACCCTCCTTGCCCCTCCCCGGGCATCAAGTCTCTACAGGATTAGGCACATCCTCTCCCACTGAGGACAGGCAAAGCAGTCTTCTGCTACATATGTGCTGGGAGCTTCTGGACCAGCCTGTGTATGCTCTTGGTTGGTGGCTCAGGGGAGCTCCCGGGGGTTCGTGTTAGTTGATGCTGTTGGTTTTTCTATGGGTATGAAATCCTCTTCAGCTCCTTCAATCCTTCACGTAACTCTTCCATAGCAGTCCCTGACCTCAGTCCAATGGTTGGCTGTGAGTATCTGCAACTGTCTCAGTCAGCAATTGGTAGTTTCTCAGAGGACAGCCATGCTAGGCTCCTGTCTGCAAGCACAATGTGGCAATCGGTAACAGCATTAGGGTTTGGGACCTGCCTGTGGGATGGATCCCAATCTGGACAAGTCACTGGACGGCTTTTCCTTCAATCTCTATTCCATTTTTGTCCATGTGTTTGTTTTAGTCAGGAACAATTCTGGGTTAAAAATTTTGAACGTAGCTTGGTGATCCTATTCCTTGACTTGGGGCCCTCCCTGTCTGTCTACTGGAGGCTGTCTCTTCAAGTTCCATCTTCCCTCTGCTGGGCATTTCCTTTAAGGTCATCTGCATTGAATCCTGGGAGCCTCTCACATTCCAGTTCTCTAGGACTTTCATATAATGTTGTTTAACATAATATTTCAATTTTAAAATATTACCAGTTATAAGAATGTTACTAAAACTGTATATTTATGTACAAACCTATGAAAACATCAACGGGATTTGTACAAAAATAAATGCTGATGGATGAGATGAAGACATTTCAAAGAAACAGAAGTACACCGTCTTCATGGTTTAGGAGTGCTCAAGAATAGGTCTCATTTCCCCACCCCTGACCTATGACCCACCCCTGACCTATGACCCACCCCTGACCTATGACCTATGCATGCAACACAATTCCTGCTAAGTGTCTAGCAGGAATTTACCAGTATAAAGAAAACAATTCTAACATTAAGAGAACAGGCATTGTATTGTAACAACTGTGAAGGGGTGTGCAGTAAAGGAGAAAAAATACCTATAAGCGGAACCACAAATGTGTGTCTATTGCTCTGCGATCATAATGTTATTAAGATATAATCAGCAGGTAGTAATATTCATTCACATAAACTGTTTCATTTAGACATTTCTGATTTGTTCCCAAAGTTTTGTAATGGTTACAAAAATATTATTTTAAAACATTTTAATGTGCCAGATGAACCTCTGTTCTTTGCAGTCAGTTCTTCTTTCTTAGTCTTGAAAACTGCCTCAGAGTTTGATTGCTATGAAGAGACACCATAAGATTTGCAACTCTTATAAAGGAAAAGATTTAATTGATGCTGGCTTACTGTTCGGAGGTTCACATTCTACTCTCTGGCTCCCATAGACTCATGCTCGTATCATCATGCAAAACGCATTTAGTCTAACTTCAAAAGTCCTCATAGTCTATGACAGTGCCCGCACTGTTTAAAAGTTCAAAGTCTTTTCAAAACTCATGGCCATATCTTAATTATAATCCCCTGTGAATTCAAAGTAAGAAAGCAGGTCACATACTTATAAGATACAATGACACAGAATATACATTACTATTCCAACAGGAAGTATAATGACAAGATACTGGACCCTGGACCAAAGCAAGATCTAAAACCAGCTGCATCTTTATGTCTGATGTCAAAGCAAATCTCAGATCTCCAGATCCTTTGTTTATTGACTGCAACATACTTCTCTCTCTTGGGCTGGTTCCACTCTCTGTTAGCAGTTTTCCTCAGCATGTATACCATGGCTTTGGCATCTCCAATATCTTGGCGTCTCCAAGGCAATGAAATGCTTCTCCTTCACAGCTTCATGCAATGGCCTTTCTCGGTCCATGCAGGAACATCACTGCCCTATGCCTGGCCTCAGCAGGTTTCTTTAGTTGCAAAGGGAGATTCCAAAATTCTTTGCTTGAAGACAGAACCACATGGCTGAAGCTGCCAAGTTCTACTGCTATCTAGGGCTGAAAAGTGACCCCCTTGTTCAAATATATTTTTACCAACTTCCTACTTTTGTTGGTTTTCTTCACTGCCTAAGATTGGCTGTTGTTCTCTGTAGACCTAGATAGCCTTGAATTCTGATGTTTAATTTATTTTCACAAATTGGAAGCTTAACTGGGTGAGGTCTTGCCCTAAGGTCATGACTCCCTTTACTCCATTTAGCATCAAACTTATCTTTAATCTGTTTTCTTCTTGAGCAGAGAACTTTACTCCTTTATAAGCTTTGCTAGCCCTTTCTACTCAAACTGTACATTTTGTATTTTTCCTTGCTTAGCTTGTTCCTTTTCACTATAAATATGTATAATCATGGCCACTAATAACCAAACAATATGGTCAATACCAGGTTTGCTGGAAATTTCTTCAGCCAAAGCTATTAATCCATAACTCTTCAGTTCAGCCTCAGGCAGATTTTTTCCCCAAGGACAGAAAGCAGACACATTATTTGCTAAAACAGCACAAGATTGGTCTCTAGGTCACATGCTAATATTATTCTCCTCTGAAACTTCTTGAGCTGGGACCCCACAGTTCAAACCATCACCAGAACCTTATCTTTCAATCTCCTACTGGTCTAGCCCATTAAAACCCACTTAAAGTGTTCAACAGTTTTTTTGAGTTCACACTCCCAAAGTATTCCATATTCCTCCAAACAAAAGCATGGTCAGACCAATCATCAATACCATAGTCCCTGCTACCAACCTCTGTCTTAGTTAGGGTTTTATTCATGTGAAGAAATACTGAGACCACAACAACTCTTATAAAGGCAAAGGTTTTATTGGGGCTGGCTTGCACTTTAGAGAGTCAGAACATTTTTGTTATGATAGCATTCATGGTTGCAGACAGATAAGTACACATGGTGCTGGAGACATACTTGAGAGTTCTATATCTGGATCAGTGACATATGTCCTACAGTAAGACCACATCTACTCCAGTAAGGCCACAAGTCCTAATCTTTTCAAATAGTGCCTCTCCCTTTTTCCTTCAAACCAATTTACAGTTATTCTCAGAATTAGTATCTATGGATATTCTGGTCATTTCTACAAAAGGAACCACATGTGTGGCACGAGGAGAATGACAGCAAGTATGCTTATAAAAGCATGACAGAAAGGATATCTCCTGGTTCTTTTGTGAAAGTAGCATATATTTCACAAGGTAATCACTGATATACTACGTTGTAGTATAATTTGTAGTGTAAATTTGTAGTGTAATTTGTAAAATGTTATTATCAATATCATTAGGAGCAATTTTGTAAAAGGCATCTCTCTGAATTACGTTACAAATTCTTGTTTTTAATGTTATTGTTGTTCTCTTGCTAGGACCAGCAGGTTCAGTTGGTATTGGATCCATATGGATCCACATGTTTCTCTGTACCTGTAGCTCTGGTATTAAATGGTTTTAAAAGTTCACCTGAATTTCTCAACCTTGATATTGACCTTTTAGTTTGGGCTTATTTTTGTTGTGAAGATTATGCTTTACCTTATAAGGCATTTAGGAGATGCAACAACAATGCAAACTTTCTCTTTCAGAGTCCATAATTATGCTTTATTTTAAAATTTTATACATTTAATTTTTATATAAAATACATATAAAAACTAAGATGTATGTGGAATTTAATGAAGTTTGAAATAGGTCATTGAAATGTTACAATTCAAAATAATCTCATGTTATATAATAATAAAATTTAAAGTCAAAAGTTCCATGTCATTTCATGGTTTTAAAACTGGTCTGGCTTTTTGATGGCATTTGTATTAGAAATGAGATATTAAAATAAAATTTTATGTAAATTTTCTTATATTATATGTGTGTGTGTATTCCTGTGTGTATGACTGTGTTCATAGTATTTACATGTGTGTGTACATGTATGTGTATGTCTGTGTGTATCCGTTTATATGTATGTATGTGTGTGTGTGTGTGTGTGTGTGTTTTCATGCTTTTGTGAATGAAATTTTATGTGTTAAAAAAGGTTGTGGGAGCTATCATCAAGTTCTGCCTTCTTTAAGACAAGGTCTCTTGCTGGGACCTGAGACTTATCAATGAGGGAAGGCTGGTGATAGATCTGCATGGATCTACTCTACATACCCAGTTCTGCTGCCACAATACATGCCATTACCACACTCTGATTTTATATGAGTTCTGGGAACTAAACTCAAGTACCCATGCTTGGGTAGTACTTGATGGACAGAACTGTGTCTCCTCAGCAACACATTTTATGTAAACTTAACACAGCATAGTTGGGATACAGATATCGTGTAAGTTTAAAAAGCAATATCTCAATTAGGAAAGCACAAATATGAAGCAAGCTTTTATTTTTCTTTATTTATTCAGTTTTCACAATGTTGATGATTGAATCTAGTGCCTTGTACATGTAGGTCAAGTGGGTCAAGTGCTTCACCCTGAGCTACATCTTTAATCCAAGCTTTATTTTATTTTATTTGAATTGCAAGTACTGATGAGTGGAATGTTGGAGTTTTCAATTTCTTTTTCATGTATAAGATTAAAATCTAATTACATAGTTCCTGCTTGTCTATTTCCTCCCTCCATCCTTTTTTAGGCCATGCTTATTATACCTTCCAAAATCTACGGACACATTTTCTCCCATCATTAGAGTTTTACACACACACACACACACACAGAGAGACAGAGACAGAGAGACAGACAGAGACAGAGACAGAGAAACAGAGAGAGACACACAGAGAGAGACACACACCCACAGAGAGAGAGAGAGAGAGAGAGAGAGAGAGAGAGAGAGAGAGAGAGAAGAGAGAGAGAGAGGCGTAGAAAGAAAAAGGGAAAGGGAAGGAGAAAAGGGAAAGAGATAAATACAAGCTTCTTAGTTCATTTAGTTACACAGGTATGTTTGACCTCAGTGCAGACCACTCAGTACTGGATAAGCAAATAGGGAACCCATTCATTGGAAAGACTATTTCTTTCTCTCTCAGTCATTAGTTGCCTGTAGATTTTTGTTTTTCATTCTTTGTTTTTTGTTGGGAGGGAGGGAAGCTGTGAGATTTCCATCATCCATGTTAGCATGTCTACTGTTGCCATTGTTCAGGTCCTGTTCAGGCAGCCATGTTGGTGTGGTCTCAGGGTGAAGCTTCCCTGTATTTTCTGAGATACACAATCTTATAATCTTCCTGGTTCTCTGGTTTACCATCTTTCTGAGCCTTTCCCAATGATCTGGTAACAGTACTGTACTGTGATCTATTGTGGTTTTCTATAATGGTGTCTGTCTGCTACAAAGAGAAGCTTCTATGCTGAGGGCTAAGAGCTACATTTATCTGTGGGAATAAGAGTAAGGATTTAGAATGGAATTGGGATTTGTGCTGGTATATCAGCATGACAGTCATAAGTAATCTGTGATCTATGAACTTTCTAGACCCAAGTATTTGGCTAAGTTTCCAGACTTTCTCTCCTGTTTGGCTAGCCTTAAGTCCAATTCGTGAGTTTTTGGTTGTTACTACAATATGAGTACCATTATTTTATTTTTAGGAATATCTTGCTATGTTGATTATTATTGTGGCTCACTGGCATCACAGCTGGATAGAACTATTCATTGCTTTTCACCTTTGGCAGCTTGAATAATAACTTCCAGCATTATGAATCCTCTGACTCCTGTGTGAAAATCAACAACAGGGTGTAATCTTCAACCTCGAGAAAGCAGACAAGGAATAGTTTATGCTTTTGCTTTTGCTTTGTGGTTTCTGTTTGCTTGCTTGTTTGTTTCTTTGTTTTGAGTCTCTTTGACTTCCCTGACAAGTAGACCAAAAGCATGTTTTTCTTGTCTAGTGCTAGGTTTTCTGTTAGATTGGTTTCTATAGATTTTGAGGGTAGCACTGCCTACCCAAATGGCAAAAATTCATTCATATATAGATGTTGATATAGGTATAGATATAGATGGGGATTTAAATATGAAATAATACAATTTATTAAGATTTTTTTTCTAAATAGTTACTTTTTATCTACTAGGTACCAATGACAGTCCTCTCAAAAGTGACAGCCTAAAGCACTGCTAGGCATTGGTCACATATATCTAATGTGTAAAATCAACCTGGTTGAAAAATCATCATGTGAAGTATTGCAATTAGGCTTTGCCCAGTTGTTAATAAGGAATCTTACTATTAATTCTATTATCTAGTATTACTTTACCTAATATAATAATTACCATAATATTATGGTGATGATGTAATTTCTCAAATGTAATTCCCTTATAATACTTCGTAAAGAACACATTAAATTTAGATAACAATGTATATATATATATATATATATATATATATATATATATATGCCTTACTCTCTCTCTATTTGCTTATTGTTTATTATTTCCAACATTTTCTTAGCCTTCTATAATGAAGGCTAAAGCCCATTAGCTGTTATGTTACATTTTTATTGAAAATAAATATTTTTCCTATAATGTATTTTGACTAGAGTTTCCCTTTCCCCACCTCTCCTCCCATCTAGTTCCACAACCTTTCTGTCTCTTCTCTGAGGCACTGGGTTTGCTGGCTAGGGCAGTGCTGGAGCGTTTGCCCTGGTGGTGTGGGTGTGGAAGAACTGGACAGCTGATAATCCAGGAGCAGATCCAGGGCTTTGAGTTGACCCACCCTAACATTTACCTCATCTGTGAACTGCTGGAGTGTATGATGGTGCGGGTCCTGCAGATCTCCATGGCACTGCACAATAGGATACCGGAGAGAAGTCTCAGCAAAGATTTAGCATTAATGATGTAGCAGAAACCACAGACCTTGACCCAGACCAATGACTCATTGCAATGAACATTTGTAAGTAAGGAAGTGTGGACAAAAGAGTATACTCTAGGACACACTGTGACACATTACAGCTTCTACAATGAGATTATTTTTATCTTTTCATTTCATTTTATTATTTTATTTTTGTTTCTTATTTGCTTTTGAGGGGGAAGTTGTAAGAGCAGAGGGCAGATATCACAACAAATTAATAAAAGTTTTAAAAAGAAAAAGGAAAAACTACAGAACTCCTAATAAGGGAGATTTCAGTTAGCAAGACTGTATCCATATGGGATCATCAAAGGTGCCACATTAGTATAATCCCACTAGGATGTAAGCAGAGGGAACTATGGACTTGGGTTAGATAAATAGAATGCCACTTTTTGTCTTCTGGATTATTCTGTAAATGAAGTGTGTGTGTGTGTGTGTGTGTGTGTGTGTGTGAGAGAGAGAGAGAGAGAGAGAGAGAGAGAGAGAGAGAGAGAGAGAG
>JADRCH010000005.1:1706181-1744832 GCA_019843965.1 Rhynchomys soricoides | reverse complement strand
GAGAGAGAGAGAGAGAGAGAGAGAGAGAGAGAGAGAGAGAGAGAGAGAGAGAAAATGTTACCAAAGCAGGAGTTGTGGTGGTGGTGGAGAAAACAAACAGGCTTCAAAAGAAATCTATAAAAGCACAAGAGACCCATATAAACACAGACACACATTCACGCATACAGCAATAGCTTAAGAAAATCAAACCAGAAGCCATAATTTAAAGGCAAAAGACCTATAAGGCAAAAATAATAATAATAAAAAATACTTAATACTATGAGACAGAGAACTTCCAAAGATGCAGTTGAGGTTTTGTTTTGCACTGTTTTGTGATGGCCATCTATTGCTCGGCTTGTATGGGACCTTCTTAAGTGTGAGTTCTAATCCCAGTAAGATTCCATTGGGAAAAGCTCTTTTTTTTATTTCTAGGTAGCTAACAACTGGAGATAACTTCTGTGTTAAGAATGGAGGCCAGTGTCCACTTCTTTTAGTTCTAGGATCCCGTCTGGTACAGACTTGTGCAGGACCTGAGCATGCTGCCACAGTCTGTGTGATTACATATGTGTGTCAGTCTTACTGAGTCTAGGTGGCCTAGATTCATTCGTGTCCTCCATCCCCTATGGCTGTTTATTTATTTATTTCTCTATTTACAACTCAAGTGGCTGTAACCCCCAGTGAGACCCTCTGCCATCCCCTCTCCCCTTCTACACTGAGATGGTGGTCCCTCCAATGTGTATCCACCCACCTTGGTGCATCCAAGTTTTTGCCAGATTTGGCTCATCCTTTCCAACTGAGGCCAGACATGGCACCTCTGTTAGGGAGTGGATATCACATACAGGCTACAGCATTACAGAAAGCCTCTCCTCCAGTTGTTGAGGGGCTCACATGGAGACTGCGATGCATATCTGCTGCGCATGTGCTGGGGTCTCATTCTGGCCCATGTGTGGTTTTTTGGCTCAGTTTCTGAGAGCTCCTGGGGGTCCAGAATAGTAAATTCTCTTGGTCATCCATCCTATAGGGTTTCCATCTCTTTCAGGGTCTTCCATCCTTCCCCCAACACTGCCAAAAGAGTCCCTGACCTCCATTCAATGTTTGGCTATGGGTATCTACATCTATTTCATTCAGCTACTGGATAGAGCCTATGAGAGGAGAATTCTGCTAGGCTTTTGTTTGACAATAAGCATAACAGAGTATCATTAATAATGTTAGAGACTGCTGCTTTCCCATGAGATGGGTTCCAAGTTGAGCCTGTTATTGGTTGGCTATTCCTTCAGTCTCTGCTCCATCTTTGTCCCTGCATTTCTTGACACAAGTCAAATATTGGGTCAAAAGTTTTGTAGATGGGTTGATGTCATCACGTCTCCACTGGAGGTCTTGCCTGGCTAAAAAGGTGGCCTCTTCAGGTTCTATGTCTCCACTGTTAGGCATCTTGGTAAAGGTTACAGGCAATGACTTCTGGAAGCCACTCCCATCTCGGGTCTCTGAACATTACTAAAGATACCCCATTCCCCACCCCAACCTCCCCACTTCCCAGGCAGCTTATATGATTTGTGGCTATTGTAAAGGGTGTTGTTTCCTTAATTTCTTTCTCTGCCCATTTATCATTTGTATAAAGGAAGGCTAGTGATTTCTTGGAGTAAACTTTATATCCAACAACTTTGATGAAGGTGTTTATCAGCTGTAGGGGCTCTCTGGTAGAATTTTGGGGATCACTTATATATACTATCATGTTATCTTCTAATGGTGATACTTGGACTTCTTCCTTTCCAAATTTTATCTCCTTGATCTCTTTTTGTTGTATTATCATTCTAAGTAAGATCTTACAGTACTATATTGAATACATAGGGAGAGAGTGGGCAGCCTTGTCTTGTTCCTGATTTTAGTGGGATTGCTTCAAGTTTCTCTCTATTTTATTTGATGTTGGTTTCTGGCTTGCTGTATGTTGTTTTTATTATGTTTAGGTATTATGCTATATGTTTATTTTATTATTATTATGCCTTGAATCCCTAAATCTCTCCAAAACATTTAACATGGACTTTTATATATTGAACTATTACTGCATCCCTGGAATAAGGCCTACTTGATCATGATGAATGATGTTTTTGATATGATCTTGGATTTCAATTGGGAGAATTTGATTGAATATTTTTGCATCAATGTTCATAAGTAAAATTGATCTGAAGTTGTCTTTCTCTGTAGAATCTTTGTGTGGTTGAGATATCAGGGTAATTATGGCTTCATAGAATGAAGCAAGTAGAATTCCTTCTGCTCCTATTTAATGGAATAGTTTAGGGAGTGTTGCTATTAGGTCTTCTTTGAAAGCCTGGTAGAATTCTGCACAAAAACCATCTGGCCTTGGTCTTTATTTATTTATTTCTTTTGAGACTTTTAATGACTTCTTCCATTTCCCTAAGATTTATGTGACTGTTTGTATAGATTTTCTGATCTTGATTTAACTTTCATAAGTGGTATCTGTCTAGCAAATTATCCATTTCATTTAGATCTCCCAGTTTTGTGGAGTATAGGCTTTTGATGTAAGACCTAATGATTTTTGAATATTTTCAGTTTCTGTTATGTCTTCCTTTTCATTCTGATTTTGTCAATTTGGATAGTGTCTTTGTGCCTTTTATAGTTAGTTTGGCTAAGGGTTTGTCTATCCTGTTGATTAGTTTTTGATCTTGTTGATTCTTTGTATTGTTCTTTTTGTTCCTAATTGACTGATTTAAGCCCTGAGTTTGACTATTTCCTGCAGTTTAATCTTCTTGGATAGGTTTGCTTGTTTTTGTTCTAGAGCTTTAGGTGTTCTGTTAAGTTATGAGAGTGAGATCGTGTCAATTTCCTCATGAGGCACTTAGTACTATGAAATTTCCTCTTAGCACTGCTTTCATTGTGTCCCATAATTTTGGGTATGCTGTGTCTTCATTTTCATTGAATTCTAGAAAGTCTTTAATTTCTTTCTTTATACCATCCCCTCACCCAACAAGGTTATCATTGAATAGAGAGATGTTCAGTTTCCATCTCTGTTTTTTAGGTTAGGGAACTTTTCTTCCATAATTTTGTTGACTATGTTTTCTGTCCCTTTGTACTGGAAAATCTTTCTTTCTTTCTTTCTTTTTCCTATTTATTTATTTATTTATTTATTTATTTATTTTAAACTCTAGATTTTATTCCCCTCCAAGTCACCCTCCGACTGCTCCACATCTTATACCTCCTTCCCCACCCTCTGTCTCCACCAGAATGTCCCCACCCCCTAGCTCCCGCCCCATCAGACCTCTAACTCACTGGGGTCTCCAGTCTCTTGAGAGTTAGGTGCACCTTCTCTGACTAAACCGAGACCCAGCAGTCCTCTGCTGTATTCCTGTTGAGGGAATCATATCAACTAGTGTATTATGCTGCCTATTTGGCGATCCAGTGTCTGAGAGATCTTGGGAGTCCAAGTTAATTGAGATTGCTGGTCCTCCTACAGGGTTGTCATCCTCCTCAGCTTCTTCCAGCTTTCCCTTAAATCAATCACAGGGGTCAGAAGCTTCTGTCCATTGGTTGGGTGCAAATATCTCCATCTGACTCTTTCAGCTGCTTGTTGGGTCTTTAGGGGTGGCAGTCATCAAAGGTCCCTTTTTGTGAGCACTCCATACCTCTGTAATAATGTCAGGTCTTGTGGCCTCCCCTTGAGCTGAATCCCACTTTGAGCCTGTCACTGGACTTTCTTTTCCTCAGACTCCTCTCCATTTCCATCCCTGCAGTTCTTTCAGACAGGAACAATTATGGGTCAGAGTTTTGACTGTGGGATGGCAACCCCATCCCTCACTTGTTGCCCTGTCTTTCTGCTGGAGGTGGACTCTACAAGTTTCCTCTCCCTAATGCAAGGCCTTTCATCTAAGGTCCCTCCCTTTGAGTCCTGAGAGTCTCTCACCTCCTCTGGTACATTCTGGAGGGTCCCCTTAATCTCCTACCTCCCAAAGTTGCCTGTTTCCATTCTTTCTGCTGGCCCTCAGGGCTTCAGTCCTTTTCCCTCACCCAATACCAGATCATGTTCCCTCTCCCCCATCCCCATCCCTTTTCCCTCCCAGGTTCCTCCCTCCCTCCCCCCTTGTGGTTGGTTTCTTCTCCCTCCCAAGTGGGACTGAGGCATCCTCACCTGGACCCTTCAGCTTGTTGAACTTTTTGAGTTCTGTGGGCTGTATCTTGGGTATTCTGTACTTTTTTTTTTTTTTGACTAATATCCACTTATTAGTGAGTACATACCATGCATGTCTTTTTGGGTCTGAGTTACCTCACTCAGGATGATATTTTCTAATTCCATCCATTTGCCTGCAAAACTCAGGATGTCCTCATTCTTAATAGCTGAGTAGTATTCCATTGTGTAAATGAACCACATTTTCTGTATCCATTCTTCTGTGGTGAGACATCTGGGTTGTTTCCAGCTTCTGGCTTTCACAAACGAGGCCACTATGAACATAGTAGAACATGTGCCCTTGTGGCATGGTGGGGCATCTTTTGGGTATATTCCCAAGAGTGGTATTGTTGAGCCTTCAGATAGATCTATTTCCATTTTTCTGAGAAACCTCCAGATTGATTTCAAGAGTGGTCATACCAGCAACAATGGAGGAGTGTTCTTCTTTCTCCCCATCCTGGCCAACATGTGCTGTCACCTGAAGTTTTGATCTTATCCATTCTGATTGGTGTAAGGTGGAATCTCAGGGTTGTTTTGATTTGCATTTCTCTGATCACCAAGGATTTTGAACATTTCTTTAGGTGTTTCTTAGCCATTCGAGATTCCTCTCTTGTGAATTTTTGGTTTAGTTCCATACCCCATTTTTTTTTTTTTTTGGTGGTGGTGGTGGTTAGCTCCTTGAGTTCTTTATATATTTTGGATATTAGACCTCTATCAGATGTGGAGTTAGTAAAGATTTTTTTCCCAATCTGTAAGTTGCCTGATTTGTCTTATTGACTCTGTCCTTTGCCTTACTGAAGCTTTCCAGTTTCTTGAGGTCCCATTTATCAATCCTTGGTCTTAGAGCAAGAGCCATTGGAGCTCTGTTTAGAAATTTCCCCCTGTGTCAAACCTCTTTGTATTGGTAAATCTTAACCTTCTTCAGTTCCTTTTATTCTTAGATTTGGTCTTTTCATACTGTTCCAAATTTCCTGGATGTTCTGAGTTAATAACTTTTTACATTTGTCATATTCTTTGACTGATATAACAGTTTCTTCTATGGTATCATATACACCTGAGATTCTTCCATCTCTTGTATTCTGTTGGTGATGCTTGCATCTGTACTTCCTGTTCTCATTCCTAGGTTTTCCATCCCAAGGGATGTCTCCATTTGTGTTTTCGTTAATGCTTCTATTTCCTTTTTTAGGTCCTGGATCATTTTATTCATTTTATTTGCCTACTTGACTGTATTTTCCTGTATTTTTTAAAATAATTTCTTTGTTTCCTCTTTAATGGCTTCTACCTGTTTGATAGTGTTTTCCTGTATTTCTTTAATATCCTATATCATCTTCATGAGATCGAATTTAAGGTCATTGTTGTACTCTTCAGGTGTGTTAGGGTATTCAGGGCTTGCTGTAGTAGGAGAGCTGGGTTCTGATGGTGCCATATTGCAGTGGCTTCTGTTGATTATGTTCTTGCATGCCTTTTGCAATCTGGTTGTCTCTGTTTTGGACTGACCTGGTTGTCCTGAGTTGGAGTACGCCTCAGAGGAGGCAGATGGAGCTTTGTGTCTTAGGTTAGAAAAGGCTTTCCAGGAGGCAGACTGAGCTGTGTGTGTCTGTGGGGAGTGAGGAAGAGAGCTGATCCATGGCTGCATGTGGAGGTACAGACTAGAAGGAAGCTCCTTTTAGGTATTTCACTGTTCCTATCCCCTCTTGCCCAGCAGGAGCTCAGAGGTTCCAAAGAGATTTGATGGAGACATCCCTTTTAGGATTAAGTATTATGATCATTATTTTTAACTTTATAATGCTTACTAGCTATATAGAAAATGTGTTATGAGTCTCTAACAATAAGGATGATGCAGTATCAAATATATGTATAGGAAAGACAACAAGAGAAAATATCAATGGCCAAGGTCTTGTTTTTAAGATCATTTAACACAACAGATAAACCAGCAGAGGAATTTTCCACTTATTGCATATAATAAGTAGTAGGTATTATAAATTATTTAAAAAGAAAACTATTATATCTAAAATAAATATTACAAATTCTGTTGGGCAATTAAGTCTTCTGGTTTTCATGTCCCTTTGTTCATCTCTCTATCATAATATTGTTGATACTGTTTCAATATTCATCTAATTTAGAGGGTGTCATGCCTCTCTTACCCATTGTTTATCAAATATGATTTATTTGAGTGGTGTAGCTATATACTTGTGTACTTATTGTCTATTGATGTTTTTCTGCTGCAGAGATACAACTGAATATTTACAATGGAGAATGTCTGACCCAAAAAGGTGAAAATATTTACTCTTTGATTATTTTAAGTAAAAGATTGTTAATGATGATTTTACTTTGAAATATTCAGGTTAGAATGCTAGATTAGAATTCTTGGAGTAGGAAGAATCCATATCATTAAGGATTCTGTTCTTACTTATTTGACCCATATTCAAAAGTGTAAGTGAAACTTGTTAAATAAAGGAAAGAATCAAGGAAAGAAAAAAGAAAGAAAAGTACAAGAAACTGCAGAGTCTAGGGATAAAGTACAGACTCCTGTAAGAAGCAATATGTATTATGTAAATGGGAATGTGACACATCCAAGTGGATAGGACTGCTGAAATGTTTCAATAGAGGTCATAATGGTCCGAAGATGACCTTTAGTTTCCTTGTCAAGGCTCAGAAGCCTCCTTGCTGAGATGAAGGTGACCATGACTCACAAAGAACACTACAAGGCATGCATGCATGAGCTGAGAGCAAAGAAGTCTGTTTTCTTATCTCCAGTCAATGGTTTGCTGTGAAATAAAAGCATAGCATAATTAGCTTCTGAGTTCATAGGCCAAACCTCTAATTTATAGGTTAAATACAGAAAATGATCTGAAGATAGTACAGTACAGATTGACTTACAGATCTGCTGCATCTCTAATGTGGCTTTATTGTAGCTCAAGTTTTTGGTCTTATATCACCATGCTCATGGCTTTGTCTGTTTATTTTGAAGCCTAATGTAAATCATCATTTTCTTCTCTTCATGTTGTCCTAACTGAAGCTTGTTAACCTGATTCCTTTCTAAGAATGACCAGTACTATATGTATGTCTGTGTTTCTCATTATGGTGCCTCACCTGGGCCTGAAGCCCACTGACAATTCTCTCTATGTTAAAGTCTTCAGAGGGTGCTGGGGACCTGTACTGAGTGAAGTATATGTTATTGTACTCATCACGATAGGTTAACTCCATTTTTCTCTTCTACAGTAGAGTTTTACCATTTATCAGAAACACTGATGTTTGCAATGAATGCTTTCTAAAAGAAAGCACGACTTTTTTGTCTTTATAGACATAGAAAACTGCAAGTTTGTTCTAATATCCAGGACTGGTGGACTCCAGATGCGTACATTTATATGCACACAACAAAAAGTTTCCACCATATCGTAAGTTTTAGAGTAGGTTTGTGAAAAGAAATAATTTATAAATTTCCACTCAAGTCAATGACATTCTGAATACTGAAAATTGAAGCTGGTGAAAAGTACTAGCAAAGTTAAAAAGAACACTGAGCTGGATTGAAGCAAATGACTGAAGTGAGTCCTTAAATTTGGGCTTCATGAGCAGTCAGGAGTCTTGCTAGATTCTGAGCAAAGGCAAGAAAGGCTACAACTGGGGCACCATACTCATATAAGCAAGAATTCATTTATCAGTACTGACTGCAGCATTGGTTACTTAACGAATACAAATTAGCATGTGTATTGACAAATTAAGTTTGCAAAGAAGGATTGCAGGAGAAAAATGTAACTGTGAAATGTGATAAGTTGTGTTATAAAAAAATAGTTCTCATGTGCAAAACTTAAAAGAATCACAAAACTAAAATAAGTTTTTGTAAAATGAATTTGATTTTACTTTAGATTTAACCTCTCCAGATTATGACAATGTAGAAAGATGCATCTAAATGATGTGTAGCATAGAAATTATGAAGTTAATAGATTAATTATAGAGAAGCAATCTCAGTGCGCAGGAACATTGATAATTTTATTTAAAAAATTAACCCCATATGTTATAAAGCAATAAACTGACTGTTTTGAATAAATTCATCATAGTAGTGTTTGACTTAATAAAATCCACTTTTGACAAAGTTGAAATATTATGCATGGGCCCCAAATGGTTATAGAGTAGAATCACTCTTATTATAGCTGAGAAACAAGTGAAGAACCTCAGTATGTCTAGATTTCACTGTTGATGCCTGGTCCCAATATCTTTGACTCAAAATAAACCAGCTGTAAACTCTGTTACTCAAAACCAAAGTGTTAACGTCTAACTTTGAAAAGTATTTTTTTGGAGTGGATGGTGTACAAATGAAGACTTAACTTAGATTTCCTGAATCTCTTTTTTTTTCTCCCTTATTTTTTTTTCTCCAAGACTTGGTTTCTCTGTATAGCCCTTGCTGTTCTTGAAATTGCCCTTTAGACCAGGCTGGCCTAGCACTTAGAGATCTGCTTGTCTCTCACCTCCAAGTACTAGAATTAAAGGCATTTGCCTCCACTAACCAGCAGATTTCCTGAGTCTTATATTGGTTGTACTATAATTCTAAATCTTATAACTGTATAGTACATATTAATTGCTGGTTAGTAATTTTCTGCAATTTTCCCTTTAGTCACAATGTTGATTTGTAATGTTTGCCTTTGTATCAATTTTATTACTCCTTTTACAGACCTACACATTGGTTTCTAGAGATTGAATGTTTTCAATGCTGCTATTCATGGTATGATCTTCAATAGCACTTTCAAAGAAAGGCAGACTAGGCCCATGTGTTCAGAGCATATTTGTACTCTCAAGGCAGGCATTTGAATGACAGCCCATAGAGGAGCTGCCAGGTGATGACCAGGCTGTATCAACAACAAGCACAAAACTGACTAAAAAGTCTCTCTTCCTGCCAGGTGATAACTTTTAGAGTGGCTAGCCCCTAATGCTTCTGGCTCCAGAAAACTGCCCAAAGTGTTCTCCAAGTCTGAGGTTGGGTCATCCCAGAAGGAAACCATGAGCCAATGATTTTAATGCAAGTGATTTATTAAGGTGGTTCTCCCAGGAGGCAAGGATAATGGAAAGCAGAGTCAGAAGGAAGAGGAGTCGACAAACTGAGCCACTTCAAGTGAAAACCCAACATCAGCCAGAGTCGATGAAAAGCTGTGGAAGAGAAACTCCAGTTCACTTTGTCATGCCTTGAAGCAAGGGTCCTGGCCTTTACCTCCTTAACAACCAATGTCTTCAAAAGGACATGCAGTCAGCATTGTGTGTCGGTGAATGCTTGGGTGCTCTGACAATTCACTTTGTTACCCATGTGATTTGTATATTTTTCCTTAATGTGTCCCTGCAAAGCATGTTTCCTTTGTAAGCATCATGCAAGGAGATGGGGAAGAATTCATGGATTCTAAGTCAGAAAAAAGTGCTAAAATCTATCACTGTTAGCATGTATAGAAATAATTACAAAGGGTCATTGACTATAAAGACAAATTTGATTGACATTACCTTTAATAGTGAGATGATTGTATTTTTTTAGGAATTTTTTCTGGACACTGTACTTTCTGGAGATAGTATAATATAGCAGGTGAAAGATATAGGCTTTGAAGTCGTTAAACCTAATAGAGTAGGTAAGACTTTTAAAATGATACCAAGACCTATCTCCTCATGTTACTTTATGAGAGCCAGTTTACATAAAATGTAATAATAAATAAAATTACTCATAAATTAATAAGGCATAAGCAGGAAGATTTTACAGGTAAGCTAATATGCTTAGGTAGATTCCTAGTGGAAATTTTTGATAAGCTCTTAGTATGTCTAGCTATATATTGATTTCTGCCTGAGCAGACCATGAGCAGAAAATCTGAGCCTAGTCCATTTATAAGTCTACCCCATAGCTGTGTGAGCTCTTAGAGGAATGCAGTTACTGTTGTCTGTTACTTGTTATTCAGCAAGAGTATACTGTACTCAGTTTGTAAAATTGAAACTTCAGAAATGCTGTCACTTGGCACCATTTTTCTTAGGAAGATTACTGTAACACATCTTCATATACTCTTAGTGGACTCAACAGGAACCAATCTGTCTGAAACCAGTATATCAAATTGAGGTATTTGTAGATTTATTCTTTCAAGAAACCTCAGAAGAGAATACTTAAATTCACCATTTGTCTTCTCTTAATTATCAAATTATTGGATGGTGGCCCATCACCCCAATCTCTCCTTGACTCCACTGTGAAATTTTACCTTCTCCTCTTCTGTCCTCTTCTTTCACATCCTTTCTCCCCCCTCCTCCTCAGAGGCAATACCAACCCCTACACATAAAATCTTACAATGATTTCTTAGAAGTTTGCATGACCTTGTACTTTGAGTGATTCAAGGTCATCTACCTACATCAACATCATATTCATATCTGTAAAGTATATAAGGAATTTCTTCTTTTTTAGGGGAGCAGAGATGTCTTAGTTTGAGTTTTAGTGCTGTGAAGAGACACTATGACCAAGGCAACTCTTATAAAGGAAAACATTTACTTGAGGCTGGCTTATAGTTTCAGAGGTTCAGTAGTCCATTGTCATCATGGCAGAAAGCATAGCAGCATCTAAGCAGACATAGTGCTAGAGAAGGAGCTGAAAGTTCTATATCTTGATTCAAAGGCAGCTAAAAGAAAAGTGGAATCAGCAAGCAGCTATGAGAAATCTCTCTTCCACACTTGGTGGAGTCTGAGCAAAAGAGTAGACCTGCACTCACAATGACACTCATCCTCCAACAAGGCTACCTCACCTAACAGTGCCAATGTTAGACCAAGCATGTGGGCCTCACTATGGCCAAGTGTATTCAAACCACCACAGGAGATCTTATAAAATGCCATTCACATATTAGACATATTTGCTCATAGATAACATTTGGAAAGCTGCTATCTGCACCATGAAAAGTCAATCAAAATCATTTTAGATTTTATGGTTCTTTTTGAAAATATGGAAATAAAATGTGTATTTCAAGGGATTATCAGAAGTAATCAGAAGTAAGTATCTTCAGAAGTAAAATCATAGAAAATAATAAAGTACCTAAAAAAGGGTTGATAACGATATCAGTGAATCAAGGAATGTTAATGTTAACAGAACAGTGAACCAATAAGACTAATGAGTTTCAAATAAAGTATTTGGACATTGAATGTAAACAATTTAAAAGTCTTCTAACCCAAAAATTTAAATTTATTTTAATATAACCAAGATATTCATAATCAGATAATAATTGGTAATGAAAATTGTCCATTTATTAAGTGTGTCTATTTCAGAAAATGCTAAAATATCTGCTTCTTTCCTACCATGATAATGCAGTTATATTCTGCTTCAACTCAGCATGGTTGCTCATTTTGCCACATGCAATAAACTCTGCTCTTCAGCAGGACATGATTATACAAGGCAGACCTAATCTGTGACTTAGCCTCACAGCCCATATAAGCCAAAAAAAAAAATTTTCATGACTTCTTGTTTCATGCTTATCAGAACACAAATAGATGGAGTGTAACTGGGTTACTTTAGATTTTATAAGATCTGTATCCAAACTTGAAAATAAATATCACTAACAAATAAGAAAAAAAAAATACAGCACCAAAGATAATCGGATTCATAGTTGATGAAATGAAACATTATTGCACCCTGAAATGTTTTGTTTATAGATAGGTTCCACCAGTTTCACAACCCAATATCCAAAGGAAAATCAACAGAAGAAATACTCACAATTATTTGTGTCATTTTCTCACTCTCTAAGCAAAGGCTGTTTGCACTTGGATCTTACAGCAGTGTTGAATCAAGTTCCCTGGCATTCATAGAGCAGCTGTGACCTCCTGAGCAGTCTACAAGTCCTTGGAAATGCTCTGGGAAAACTCAGGGGTCCTCAGTAACAGGATTTCCTAGGATTTGATTGTTCTTCTTTGCTTGAAGCACTTTTTAAATCATCTAACCTAGTAACTAAGGTTTTGGTAGTGCCTGTGAGTCAAAAGAGCTTCCATATGACACAGCACAGGAAGGCAGTAGACTATGAATAAACTAAATGAAGACAAAACATTAGAAAATGTCACAGAATCAAGCATACTCACTTGGGCCTTCCTTCTTGTTTAGCTTCTTTGAGCCTGTATAAAGTCTTTGTGTCTTGAGTATAGCATGGGTAGCTTGTATTTCATGTCTCATATCAAATTATAAGTGACTACTTACCATGCATATTATTTTGGGTCTGGGTTATCTCACTCAGGATGATCTTCAGAAGTTCCATCCATTTGCCTGCAAAATTTGTGATATCTTTTTTTTAATACCTGAATAGGATTCCACTGTATAGATGTACCACACTTTCTTAATCCATTTTTCAGTTGAGGGACGTCTACATTTTTTCCCAGTTTCTACCTATTATGAATAAAGCTACTATGAACATAGTCTCTGTGGTATGGCGGGGCATCTTTTGTGTATATGCACATGAGTGGTATAACTGGTTCGTGAACTATTCCCAGTTTTCTGAGAAATCACCAAATTGATTTCCAAAGTGGTTGCACACAGTAAAAACAACAGAATCAACTAACCTGGACTCTTGGGGGACTCAAGATGGAACCACCAACCAAAGAGCATGCACTAGCTGGACTAGGTTCCCTACATATATAGCAGATGTGCACCTCAGTCTTTATGTGGGTCTCACACAACTAGAGTAGGAGCTCTCATTAAAGCTATCGCATGTCTGTGTAATATGTTCTTCTAGGTGTGCTGCCTTTTCTGGCCTCAGTGGGAAAGCATGCTCCTAGCCCTGCAGAGACTTGATGTACCAAGTAGGATGGATACCCAGGGTGGTCTCCACCCTCTCAGAGGAGAGGGGAATGGAGGATAGGGGAGGAACTGTGGAAGGGAGAAACAGGAGGGAACAGTGAGAATGATGTAAAGCAAGTTAATTTTTTTTTTTTAGAAAGGAAATAATAAAGTCACAGAAAAGGCTCCAAAGGATGTCCCTTCTCCCTCATCTCTTCTTACAGTTTTTCTTTCTTTCTGATTTTGTTTGTTTGTTTTGTAATTTTCTTCTAGTTTCGCAGTTAATTTTCACAGGAAGTTCTCCAATATTAGAGTAATTATTTCTCTTAGCTTTGTTATAACACCAACACCTTTTCCAGCAAGTTCCAACATAAGAGTATATCTCTCATCACAATGTTCCACAGACTTATCTGTGAGTACTAATAAAAATACAGTAAAATTAAAATACGTGCAGATTACTTGCTATTATGATATTATACGCTTTATTTGGGAGGCCAACTGCCAACATAACCAACTGGCAAAATAATATACATGCTGGGAAATATGTTGGATTTTAATATTGAACTATGACTCTGAATCTGGTAGGATGGGAACATTTGATCTTTCTCATTTCATACTGAAACTTTCAGAATAGCAGAAAAGTCAGTGTCATAAGTGTACTGTGTATAACTGTAGGACATACGGCTTGGATACAGAATCCTCTTGAAGCCATATTGTTACAAAAGAATGATGTCGTAGATGCAGTACCAAACATTATATCTGAATGTGACTAACACAACCAGTTCTCAAGCAATAGAAACATTAATTGCTAACTTTGACATCATCAAAATAAGCTCACTATCTTCCCTGTGTTTTCAGTGAAATAAAAGGCTAGAATCAATGTCTCATTGCTTGCCTTTTCATTCTAGACAAAAAACAAAAAAAACAAAAAACAAGATCCTAGACTCTAGTATCTAATGTCTAGTAACTAGAGGCTCATTTAAGAAGGTGGGAGCATCAGGAAATTAAAATCACTCCTCTTCGAGGTAGTGAGGTAAAGCCTAGCCTGGGCTATGTGAAACCCTGTCTCAAGAAAGGAAGAAACAAAAAGGCAAAGGATTTGACAGAAGTATAAATTTGGTGGTTTTAAAATATCTGTAGATCTCTTATTTTTAATGAGGCTTAACTCATACATCCTATTTACAGTTTAATGATGACTGCAGAAAGGCTTGTTCTAGGCTATACAGAGGTGATAAAAAGTGCAGAGCAGGTGAGTAGTTCAGAGCTCTGCTTTCTCTACCACTTGGACCTAGCTCCACATGAACAGATGTCATTTAAGGGCAGACTAGAAACAACGATTAGATATATCAAAATTTGTTTCATGAAACATTTTTTTTCCCTGTAAACTATGTGTTTTCGCTTTGTTAGAAAGGTAAAAACATTTTGAAATTCATTCATTTTGTATTTTATTTATTTGAACAAAGGGAGCAATTTAATGTCATAGTTAAACATTGTATTTTGTCAGTCAATATCAAATAAAATTCATTCTACTTTAAATAAACTTTAAATAAACCATAATTTTGCCACCCACCCAAAGTGAGAAATAATACAACTGTTCATATCATATATCCAAAAGATGTGAAACTCATAGACTCAAACAAAAAGCTAAATTTTATTTCTATATGAGAGAGCCCATGAGGCTCAATGATAGATACATAACAGAGGCAAATTTCTTAAGCTTTCAGAATGGATGAAAACTTCCCCATACATCTCAGATAAACAAACAAAACAACAACAAAAACAAAAACAAAAACTCAATCATTTGCACTCTGACCTGAGAACTATATTTAATTTTGAGTCTTTGCAAATTTACCTATGAAATATGTTTTGATTAAAAACATCACTAGACTTATGCCACCTCCTTGTGCTTTCCTGTCAAATGGCTGACAGATACGGTGTAATGCATAGGTGGCACATTACTTCTTTCTGTCTTCTCTGAAACAATGGTGCTCTAAAATGTGTTCAGTGTTCGTGAAATTTCCCACGGGCTTCATAGAGATAAAGCGAATATCCTACCTACAACTTCAGATTTGGGTACTGGGTGTAGCACTCAAAGGTGCCAGGTGACAGGATGAGCTTTTAGTTCTGACAGCAGCCAGTACTTGATGCTTGTGGTGTCTAGAAAAGAAAAGGCTGTATGGTAGAATAGCAGGCTGGTGTTGTCTCTGCACAATGGGTGTAGTGGTCCTGGCATTAGGACTACTTACTAAACTCCTGCAGCTGTAAATGCTGCAGCTTCTCTGCTTCTCTGCTCACCATCTATATTGATTAGCTTAGCTATGCAAGAGTAGTTGAGCTTTGTTTTGTTTATAAACTCTTCTTTTGTATAAAGAATGGTTGCTGAGTGTTCAATTAGAGCTGAACTTTTAAATGGTTGAGATCCAATTGTAATTGACTTCAATATAAGTCAATCGGGTTTCCTATACAGCAAAGAGAGCAGCCTGAAGTTCCATACGGGTTAAGCCTCTATGATAATTCATGTCTGAATCAATACATAGTATTACATTTCAGTTGTGACTGGGTTCACGTTCTGTCTGGAATTGAGGCATTTGGAGCAGCTTGTTGACAGAAGGGTGTGTGTTATTTTGTAAACCTGTGTAGCAGGCCAGAGAAAAACACTTGAAATGCAAAAAGGAAAAACAACATGCATAGGGATATTTATTTTAACCTGAAGAATATCTTTAGGGGCATTGAGGAAAAGCAGCTACAGCTTGGCATTAGGTGTTCATGTTACCTTCTATGGAGGACAAAGTGCATATTTTAAAATACATAATGTCATGATTACAAAGCATCACAAAAAAAAAAAAATGGTTAGACTTCAGTAAAAGATAACCAGAAAAACCAGTTTGTAAGAGGGTGGCTGATTGGCTGTTTAGCTAAAGATAAATGTTTCCTCTTCCAAATTTTTTGAAAAAAATAAAAAAGTAGACTAATAGCTAGAAGTGTAGTGATTTGCACATTATCCAAGCCATTGAGTTATTCCTGCCTGTCCTCATTCTGGTTCTTGATTTGCAGGCCAGCTATGCTCTGCAGCTGGAGCAAATTACATCAGAAGTGCTGATGTGACCACAAGTTGACAAAAGGACATGATTTCTAGTAGCAAAAAAGCAACTAGATTTTATGAAATTGTATCTAATAATGTTGTTTAACTCATGGATCCTGCATCTGATGCCTGCTTTTTATCCAGTCCTTTCAACGGTCCTTTGTTAACAGTCACTCAGAAGAGGAAATAAAATGTAGCCATTGAAATAAAAATTGCTCTACTCTTTTTAATAGCTCAGCTGCAGGCTCTATTGTTTTATTTAATGGATTGTATAACTGAAGTCTCCTCCTGATGATTCCCATTTGGCTTCTGAGTTCCCAATCTCTGTCAGAATCCTGAGGGTTCCAGAAGGTGTCTGGCATGTTGCTTGTTTGGCATACAAGTGGATAGTAAAAGCAATAATAATCTTTAAAATGTAATTCTTCCTACAGACTTCATAGTAATATGTGCAAGAAGTTGAGCTTTCTCATAAAGAATCAAAAGGAAAAGCACAATTAGTATCCAGCTTGAACAGTTCTTGTTCAGGATAGGGTAGAAGTTTCACTGGGTTAAGCATGCAGAGTAAACTAGGCTTGAAAGCAGTATAAAGGACAGAGAGTAGAAGGAGAGCACAGAAGAACTAAAAAAGCAAGCAAGCAAACAAAGCAAATAAAATGACTACCTTTGTTCTTTGTCAAAACCAATGTGATCTATTTGTTCTGAAGAACCTGGAATGAGTCCCTTCTTCCTGACGATCCCTGGCAGATACGGCCAGAGTACCTGTGCATCCTTACAGGGTGACTTACTGTCATTCTACTCAGAGATACATGGATACTGTATTTTTAGTTATTTAATGTTTATTTGTTTTTTAATGCAGTTAAGGTGTGTGGGAATTATAGGTGATAAAATATATTTAGGTTCCACTTTTCTATGAGTTATATCAATGTGCATTCAGAAGATGAAAGTTATAAAAAATAAATTGCCCTTCAATAAAGAGAATGTGGCAAAAAACTACCAAGAGAAAAGATCAACTCCTTTTCTACAGTGATTAATATTTTAAATATAAGTGAGCTGCAGAGTATTTACCTGACTCAAACCGCTATACTCTCTTGCTCTTGACAGATCGCACAAAAAGCTTTTGTGGTTCTCTCTCTCTCTCTCTCTCTCTCTCTCTCTCTCTCTCTCTCTCTTTCTCTCTCTCCCTCTTTCTCTCTCTCTTCCTTTCTTTCCGTCTTTCTTTTTTTGTAACATCTTGATATGTTCCATCAAACTAGTTCATTGTTTAAAGAAGAGGAGGAAAAACATACATTAAATCATGAGTTACTAAAAACTTTTCAGCTAAGAAAGATACACAAGGTATAAAGCAGTTTAAACCAGTTCTGCAGTATAACCTGTTAAGGATGTAATTGAGATACATGCAATCATTAACCTTGGAACAGACTGGGAATCTGTTAATGAATCAAATCAATACCCTCTCCACTGATCCATAATAATTTGAATGAAATGAAAATTTTAACAGTTACTGTATGTGAGGTTATTGTGAGCTGCAATTAGCTAGCCTCCAGGAGATTATGTTACCTAGTTACCAGAAGGTGAGTATAATTTCTGTAGATCTGGAGAAATTGTCATGAAGACAGATGTCAGACGTGAAAACAGGTCAGGAAGAGATATTTGGCATGGTCCAAACCTGGATCATGCTTCTCTTCTCTGATGCTAGGTATCCTACACCTGCCCATTCAGACTCAGAGTTTAAATAGTTACATGCATTTGAAAATACTTTATAATTGAAAATTTTGAATTGGAAATGTGATTATGCTTTTTCAAAATACCCTATTTCACATCTAGGTACCACATGAGATAACAAAGAGGTCAAGGAAAACACTATGCATTTGGGAGTGGCACAACACACAAGCTTCCTGATACAGGCAGAATCCTTGTATATAGAAATAATTTATGCTTATACAATCAACTCATCTTAATTCCAGCATGGCCATCCTTGGGAATGAAATTATATACACAAAAAGTGATAAAGACTGAATGATTTCTTTACTTCTCCACATTTGTACACCTCCATTTGCTAGTAGCACATACAGATTAATGTTGAGGGAGGAAAATGATCTTATAGCTCATTGGTTTTTCATATATTGCTTTCATATAAGTCCTAGTTAGAAGAATCAATCTAGTATGTGAAGTTATATAGAAAACCTCAATTTAGGAGTGGGGAAAAGAAAAAATGCCTGGTGATTCAGTAAATAAAACGAAGACCAAAATTTAAAAAAAAAAAAAAAATGCGTGTAAAATATATGCGTATGGAAATGTTAAGAGCCTTATTTTATAATGCCAAGGAGGGTACAAGATAAAAACTGTTGTCATTTGTTTCCAGGGAAAGCAGTCGGTGAGACCAGGCACAGTAGGATAGTTAGTTAGCTACCACATGTAAAGCTGAGAGCAGATGGTTCCGTTGATATAGAGCACAGGAATGTGCGTGTTTATGCGGGTGCGTTTCTGTGCGTGTGCGTGTGGAAACCAGCGAGGAGTTTGACACTGATGTACTCCATCAAGTCCAGTTATAAAGAACAAGGAGCTAGAACAACATTCTGTGCATCTGGCAGCCTAACTAGCTCTGTCAATCTGTGGATACTGCTGACATTGTACTATAAGCTTCGGTTCCATCTGTGTTGTTTATTTTGAGCTGGATTTACAGCACACTATGTGAATTGATGATGACTAGAAGGTCCAAAAGATTCTGAGTCTGTTTAAAGTTCCAAGGTGTCAAATTACACAGGATTGTGTCATGAACATTATGAAAGGGTAAGTGGAGTGGCAAACTGATTTTAGTGTTTGTTAGACATCCATGAAAAAAAAAATCTGCAGATATAGATAAAAAAGGTTTATGAAAACATCTAAAGACTACATATGAACTCCTGCAATCAAATGTTTCCTTTTCAAGTTGTATTGTGTCATTTTAAAAATTCAAAATATGTACAAACAAATAGACAAGTCAAATCATTTCTCCACTCCGAGGTTGTGACATGTATATTACTCAAAACTTCCTGATAAGTATCATATCAGATTGACACTGTAAAGCAGTGGACTTGATGGCTAAGGATTATGTCTGCCGTAATTCCACATGATGGAACTGCAGAAGAAATTTATTTCTAGATATTTGATATTTAATGTTTTGGCATTTCTTTATTGCTTCATTTCTTTCTGTATAATAGCATATTTATCAATCTGCTGTAGTGTTTATGAAATAGAAATTTCAATGCTGATCACAAAGCAATTAAGAATTTAATCTCTAATGAAACATATATTTGAAAAATATCATATAATCTAGATCTTTTGTATGAAACTTTTTGTATACTTTACTTTCCAAAACAATATTGAGCTGAATAGTACCTGTAAGCGAGACTAGCAAAGCTTTAGTAGCAGGGGTCATGTATAGGAGGAAGGCATTAGATCTGCACCTGCATGTATAACTGATGTCAGCTAATACAAATTATTCCTCCTTTGAGCTTATGTGGTAAGTACACTAGATCAGAATTTTCCTACACCACACATAAGGTATACTGTACATAGTTTAACCTGTAGTCATTGAAGAAAAAGTGGTTTACATATAATGCAGAAATTATAATTCACACTTTTCAGCAGATTTATTTCATGCATGTTTATGGTTCATTGTGTCACTAAGCACATATATGTAGTTACATATGACTCTGTACTTCTTTGAAAATAGTATAGTTGGAATCAGTGAAAGTCTCTGTGTCAAAATTAAAGATATATCACACAATTGCAGCACATGATGTGAACTTACTTCTCTGTATATGTGAGTGTGAATACACATGATGCACAGCATGTATGTGTGTATACATAAAGAAGAATAATATAATCCTGTTTTTATTTATCTGAGATATAAAAAGCAAGCAACTTCTATGGAATTAGTTTATTTGATTGATCATATCTAATATACATTTGTTCAGTTTTATTCATATTTATAATAATTACTACTAATGTGAGATACACTAGTGTAATATTCAATATTCATCTTCAAGAAACTTTAGTATCTGGTTTACCAGGAAAACACTATTATAGAAATTTGAATATTAGTATATAAATATATATTAAATATCTAATGAGAGTAGAAGATCAGCACAATGTAGATTAAAGTTAACTTGTAAAATAAATCTACTATAGTTTTCTATCTGCTAGATACTGTACTGGCAATTCCTCTCCATTAGATTTACCACTTATTTTCTCAATGTTTCAAGACATGATGCTGTCCTTCTTGCAGTCAGACTGGAAAGATTGGATATCATTTCTCCAGGCAATCTAGCTACTAAGCAACTAAAGAAGACACTACTTTTCTCTATACATATATTGAACATCTGGTGTGTAAGAAGCAAAGTGCTTGGCACTGGGGTAAACTAAACGAGAAGCTTGTCTCAAGAATTGTGGCTGGTTGTTAGGAACTAAAAAAAATTATTAGCCGGGCAGTGGTGGCGCACGCCTTTAATCCTTGCACTTGGGAGGCAAAGACAGGCAGATTTCTGAGTTCAAGGCCAGCCTGGTCTACAGTGTGAATTCCAGGACATCCAGGGCTATATAGAGAAACCCTGTCTCAAAAAACAAAAAACAACAAAATTATTAAAAAGAACATAATATAAGAAGTACCGAAATTGACTTGTGTACAAAAATGGTGAAAATGCAAGGCCTTACTTTGCCCCAAATTCTAATGAGAGTAGACAGACAAGGACCAAATGACCTGCTCCTAAGACACACACAGGCAGGGACAAATGTGTACAGATACAAGTTGTGGGCAATGGATTGTTTTGTTGCTTTTGATATTGAGTCATACTGTCCTGCTCATTCTATCCTCAAATTTGCCATCATTTAAAATTTTGGTCTCTTGAGTGTTTGGCCTGCCAGATTGTTCCATTATACCAAGATTTGAGGCACATCTCTTTCAGCTTGTGGGGAGCTCATGTGGGAAAGTGAAGGAAACACATTTACCACATTTGATTCATGGTAAAAAGTAAACCTGATAGCCTGAAGTGTTGAAGAATAAACAGAGGCAAATGAGTGCAGCCAACCATTGGACTGAGCACTGGGTCTGCAATGGAGGACTTAGAGAAAGGACTGATGGAGCTGAAGAGGTTTGTAACCTCATAGGAAGAACAACAATATCAACCAACCAGACCCCCTAGAGCTCCCAGGGACTAAGCTGCCAACCAAGGAGTACACATGGAAGGACCCATGGCTCTAGCTGAATATGTAGTGGAGGATGGCCTTGTGGGGCATCAATGGGAGAAGAGGCCCTTGGTCCTGTGAAGGCTCCATGGATGTCCACTGTAGGGGAATCTGAGGATGGAGAGGCAGGAGTGGGTGGGGGAACACCATCATAGAAGCAGGGGAAGGGGAGATGGGATAGGAGGCTTAAGGGGGAAAATCCAGGAAAGGGGATACCACTTGAAATGTAAATAAAGAAAATATCCAAAAAGAAAAAAGAAAAAGAAAAGAATTGAAGGAGGTATTTTTAAGTTGATTTACATAATTGAAATAGATTTTGCAAATGTAAATAAAGGAACAATTGAAAGCTGTGTATGAGCTTTGCATTGCCTTGACAAAATATTGAAAATAAAAAGAATATATTAAGGTAAGATTTATTTAGCTGGTGATTTCAGAGGTCTCAGTTCATATTCTTGGCTACTTTGATTCTAGGCCCACGTGGTAGAAAGACAGCATGGTGGCAGAATCAAAAGAAAGAGGCTGCTTCTCTAACTGCCTACAGGTAGCAGGGGGAGGAGCCAGGGAACCTTCAATAGCAAGCCTCACTGGTGTGCTTTCTCCAGCTAGAGTCCACCTTTGAGCTTTTCCACTATTTTCTAAAATAGTGCAACCAGCTGTACCCAAGGGTTCTATTTGAGCTGGGAGGGAAGTTTTATACTCCAACATTAACAATCAGTAAATGGAAAAAAAATACCTGAAAATTAAGATCTGCAGCCATATAGAAAGTTGAGGGATATATAAGCCAATATGAAAGGTTTGCAAATTTTCATAATGACAATTAACAAGTCGAACTTGAAGCTTTTTCTCATCTACAACTGCTCTATCTCTAAAATTATAAAGTTCACTGTTGCACAATTTATTTGTGCTAAAGGTTTCATTCAGTCATCTGCATTGTCCAAATGAATCAACACCATCGATCTCTTTGTTCTTCCTTCTATTTCTATCAGTCTCAATTAGTTTATTTTTCAAACGCAGACTCTCTGGTCTGCTACTTATGCTTTTCTTGCCTCACGTCTCTTGTACAATTTTTCTTTCATATCATATCTTCCTTGAGAAATATCCAAGACTGGAGAGATGGCTCAGTGGTTACTGGCTTTTACTGCTCTTGAAGAAGACCCAAGTTCAGATCCCAGAATTCACGTTGGGTGGCTCAGAGTTGCTAGTAACACCAATACCACAGATCTTATCTTGTCCAGATGGGCATCTGCACTTACATGCATATTTCCACATAGAGACATACAGACATTAATAAATTAAAAATAAAAATAAACATTAAATAATAAAATAGATCTCTTATAAAATAGAAAATTACCCATACTGAGATAATTTATTTTCATTTCTGTACCTCTATTGGTTTTTATTACAAAGCATGGCTTTTAAGTTTATTCCTCTGTAAAAATAACTTTTACTCACCTGATATAATTGTCATCTAGGAGACTTACTGCTCAATAAGCTCACTCTTTCTGAACTCTGGCTGGCTGGTTCACAGCTGCTCTGTGTTGTATCAGCTTCTCACTGAATTGCTCTTCTCAACTTCAAACTAACTTTGGCAATTTGATTTCATCTTCTGGTATTTTTATTCTCTAGCTTTATTGCCTGTGCGGACCTCTACTGAACTGTGTGAGCTCCTGAAAAAACTAAACTCCATTGTTCTGCATTCACTGCAGCAACTCCCAACAGTCCCAGTCTCTTTACCTTTTCTGTTTCCAAAAAACTTCTTTCCTCTGCTGTTCTTGAGAGAGTTGGGCATAACCTATCTCTGACCCGTTCTGTCAAATCTTTCTCTGATTTATCACTTTGTATGCCCTTCAATTAGACATCACTTTCAAACATGGCTGCTTCCTTCTTCAAACTAATCTTTCCTACATTCTTTGGGATTCAAAGTTTGTACTAAGTGTATCTGCATTCCAGCCAGATCACACAGACCTGGATGTAATCGGGGCAGCCCTGTTGCTGGATTAAAATTTCTCTACATTCCTTTCTATACTAGTTCACTCCTCAGTTCACCCATGGTCTAGTTGCAAGAAAATAGATCATTCAAATATTACAAACAAATGTTCATCAGCAGTCACTGCTTTCAACTTTTCCAATCAAATTTGCTTTACAAGTCTATTGTTCCTTCAGTATAAAGCTAATATTTTCAGCATTGATCTGGATTCCTTCTCCTCTCACCTTTATTATAGTTTCTGGAAAAGTATCTCTGTCTTTCTTCTTTCTTTTTCTTTACAGTTTTATGTAGTTGTATTGGATTTTTGTTAAAATTATCATATAAATAGACCTAGATTTCTTTAACTTTCAAATAAGCAACGACTTTATGATCAAGTTGCTCTTTAGTTATCACCCTACCCATCCCTTGGAAGTACAAAGTCCTTCAAAAAGTATTCCATAGGCTCATTTTCTAGATTTCTTTCTATTTCTGTGCATTCCTTAAAAAGTGTGGCATAAAAAGTCTATCCAAAAATTTCAGGAAAGTTTTTTAAACTTCTTTCTTCAGTGAATAAATTTTTCCTAAATTTCTGGGGTATACTCTTACTTTGGGTGTTTATATTGTATTTAATATTTCCTCCTTGAACATTTGTGCCTTGATTTCATGTTTCCATATTCTTACTTTCTAATTATTTCTTTTCCATCACCGTTTCCCTATATGCTAGTGTCTTTAAACTTATTTGTTAGGCTCTTGGTCCTTGTCATTTTGTATATTATTCTATATGAACATCATCAAAAGATTTAATTATCTTGTAATATTGGTAGCCTCATTTACCATCTATGTAGAGAAGAATCAATGTAAGGAATAAATCTTCAACTAATGTCATTTTAATAAGATTAGTCAGCTCAATATATTTGAATAATCACTGAGTTCCTAAGAGATATATTCCCTTAGGCTTCCATTTTAAAATGGATACATTTTCTCCTTTTCTTTTCCAAATCAAATTTTTAAATTATTTTTTAAATTCATAAATTTTGGTACCAATTTATAAGAATGTTCTAGTTCTGAGATTATAACTATAATGAAGTAAAACAGAAATCAAAATGGAGGTAGCAAACAATTAAAATTAACCTAGTGGTTGATATGTCTTTCAATTATACTCAATTAAGTGAATGATTATAAATAATAAGCACTAAAAGAATAACTCATAAGAAATAATTATATTAACTTGCAAATTCATGTATTTTAGTATTTTTAATTCTAACTATCTACATTTAAAATTACATAATTTCCCTTTGATTAATATTTATTTAATAAATGAAGCTGTTTAATCTTCAAGTCCGAAGACTTGAGACGATTTATGTATTTATGTATATATGTACATATATGTATCCATGGATCCTCTGTAACTTTCTCTATATACCAAATGACTAATGAAATAAAAATGTTAAAATGTTTCTATTTACATCTTATAAAATTAAATATTTTCTTATATTATGTTAATAAAGTACATAACATATAATTCATATAAAACATATGCATTATCAACATATTGTAAAAATGTTCATGAGCATGATAGGATGAGAGTTTGATGACAGGTATTTTTTTTTTTTGCCACCATCAAGACAAAATTTGAGACAGACTCTCACTGAACCAAGAGATTAGTGAATGGCTGACTACACTGGCTGGCCAACAAGCTCCAAGTATCTGCTTGTTCCTGCCACACCTCACCCAAGCATCTGGCACATCAAGATTTTACATGGGTATTGGGTATTCATGTTTTATTAGTGTGTCCTCATGTTTTATGAGTAGACACTTATATAAATGTACCTCATTCCGAGTGAGAATATTTTGTGTTCTTATTCTCCTTTTATGATGATATATACAAACATGAAATAGATTTTGAATTAAAGTTCATTATTTATTGAATTCTAATAAGATAAACATTCAGGCTACAAGCTAAACTTCTATACTAGCCCAATCAAACTGTAAAGCATTTTCTTGCTAATATTTGCCTACTTTCTTTATAACTATATTATTTGAAATTTATTATTAAATAATATAACTCAGTTTGCCTGTTCTAAATAAGTGAAATTAGAAAGTGTGTAGTTCTTTTGTCTGGCATATTTAATTTTAAGTCGGATTAAGATTTGTCCACTTTGAAGATATAACTGTAGTGCATTTTAATAAATGGTTTCTAGTACATAGTTAATACTTAATTTTTTTCATTTTATTACTAAGAAAAAAATATTTTGAGGCTTTTGTCTATACAAATTAGGAATCCTGACATTTGGTAAATGTATCCTAGTATTATTAATAAAAATATATTCTCATAAAAATGGAGACATATGTCCACAATCTTCATCTATATTCTTAAGCAGACAAAAGTAGGTACATGCTGTGGAGGTCTAAAGTAGTAATATAATGCCTAGAAAATTCATTTTATGAAACATACATTTCGCCTACCTCAAACAATGGAAATCTTCCACAACATGCATTTCAACTAATACTGTTTATTTTTAAAATTGGTTTACTTAAGAAAGAAGCTCTTAAAATATAACTTCCACTTCTCCTTCTTTCTAAAAGTTGAGCATGGGAAACTTGGCACTAAGAACAGTAAATCAAATCAACTCTATGACCTGGGAACTAGTGACTGGTTTTCTTGAAATGGAAAAATAAGTCCCCATGCTTTGATTTACCATGAAACAAAATCTCTTTCCCTAAATTACATCAAAAAAATTTTGGAACCAATGCATGAGAATTTTATTTTTTTAAGTTCACTCTGAGTATGTAAGTATGAGATATTCTCTAATAGAGGCTTGTCTCTGAATGAAAGATGTACAAGTCCAATAGAGAACGTTATTTTGGAAGCAACTCAAGGCATTGGAGTTTAGAAAATTTGTACTGTGATATAAGAGAGCACACTTTTTAAACTTAATGTAATATGGGATAAAATATGGTTTTTAAATTAATAGCTGTGTGGTTTTGGTTAAAGGCACTTACCCTAAAATGTTTCTCTTGTAAATTGGAAATAAGTAATACTTAACAAATACTTTTTACAAGAATAAGTGAAAATAATATTTATAGAGTATAAATATTATTTCATATTATAGGTAGCAAATTTTGTAGTTGAATTAAATATTTGGAAATAAGAAAGTTACAAAAAAGTGTATTGAGATATTACTTAAATCATGAAGAATTCACCTCCATCTCCACATGATTCCTGAAGCTGTGGTTAGTCTCTGAGACAGATGATATGGAAAAATGTAATGTAATATATATCTCAAAGTAAATTTTTAAATAAAATTTAATTGTAAGAAAATTTTAGAGAAATATTCCATATAACAGTACAAATCAATACAGTACTCCTAATGATCAGTTTACTAACAATACCAAAGTACAAATTGTGCATGAATTTTATCTAGTAATTTTATTTCTAGGAATTTATGTTGACAAAAATATGCATGTACTGTAGAATATCTGTCACAGTATTGTATAAAATGGTAAATTATAAGAAACATGTCAAAATTAAATACAGAATTACTAAATTATGAAATTACTCATAGATATTTCTATAATAATTAAAATGTTATTTTTTAGGCTAAAACTTTAGAAGCCAATATTATTATCATCTTACACTTTCACATTATAAATATGATTAAAATAAATTAAATCACTTTGTAAAGCCATTATGCAATTGGAAATTATTTCTGAGAGATCAACTCTTATGGTTTTATAGGCCATTCATATTTTCTCCTTTGAAATGACAAAGGAAATTTGACTTCAGTCAAAATAGCACAAATAACCTAATTTCATAAATCACATGTTTAATGTTACTTGTTTTCAAGAAACTTTGAAAACCTTACTACTGTCACACTCAACTAGAAATAAATTGACAACTCCTGACAAAATTCAGAGAAAAAGAATACTAGTCCTCTAAAATATACAGGACTCCCTTCCCTAATGTGAACATAGAATTCAAATACCTCCAATTTTCTCCCTTGAAGATATGTCAGCTTCACTCTGAGCAAAGAGCAACGTTCGTTTGCATTTCCCAAGGCCATGACACCGAGACTCATCACGTACTTATAACAGTTGCAGAAGCTACCCCTTAAGTATTTCTAGATCTATAGTAACTATTTCTGTAAAGAATGAAGTGTGGGATATTTTTTCCAGGACATTTAAAAATTTTAAGTTAAACTACAGATGTAGAAAATAGAAGAATTCAAAGTACTAGCTTAAAATTGTACCAGTAGAATTTGGTAAAATTCTATAAAATTATAATCATTTAAATTATAATCAATCCTTTAGAAAGCAATCCCTTGAGTCCTATCCATCCTTCTGAATGTGTCACTTACCTGAACTGTGCCATATTTGTATATTTTAAACAAATATTATTATTATCCTGCCTGCTATTTTTAGAGCATAGATGTTCAGAAATGAGAGTTCATCTTGGTAGATTTTTCCTTTGACGAGTATGAAGTGACCTTCCTTATCTTTTTTGATAACTTTTGGTTGAAAGTTGATTTTATTCAATATTAGAATGACTACTCCAGCTTGTTTCTTGGGACCATTTGCTTGGAAAATTATTTCTAATCTTTTACTCTGAGGTAGTGTCTGTCTTTGACATTGAGGTGTGTTTCCTGTACGCAGAAAGATGCTTGGTCCTGTTTTTGTATCCAGTCTATTAATCTATGTCTTTTTATTGGAGAATTGAGTCCATTGTTGTTAAGAGATATTAAGGAAAAGTGATTGTTCCTTCCTGTTATTTTAGTTTTTAGAGGTGGTATTATGTTTGTGTGGCTATCTTCTTTTGGGTATGTTGAAAGATTACTTTCTTGTTTTTCTAGGGTGTAGTTCTCCTCCTTGTGTTGGAGTTTTCCATCTATTATCTTTTGTAGAGCTGGATGTGTGGAAAGATATTGTGTAAATTTGATTTTGTCATGGAATTCAATGGTTTCTCCATCTACGGTAATTGAGAGTTTTGCTGGGTATAGTATCCTGGACTGGCATTTCTGTTCTCTTAGGGTTTGTACAACATTTGCCCAGGATCTTTAAGCTTTCATAGTCTCTGGTGAGAAGTCTGGTGTAATTCTGATAGGTCTGTCTTTATATGTTTCTTGACCTTTTTCCCTTACTGCTTTTGATATTCTTTCCTTGTTTTGTGCATTTGGTGTTTTGACTATTATATGACTGGAGGAATTTCTTTTCTGGTTCAATCTATTTGGAGTTCTGTAGGTTTCTTGTATGTTCATGCATATCTCTTTCTTTAGGTTGGGAAGGTTTTCTTCTATAATTTTGTTGAAGATATTTACTGGCCCTTTAAGTTGTGAATCTTTGCTCTCTTCTATACATATTACCCTTGGGTATGGTCTTCTCATTGTGTCCTGGATTTCCTGGATATTTTGTGTTAGGAACTTTGTGCATTTTGTGTTTTCTTTGACTGATGTGTCAATATTTTCTAGGGTTTCTTCTTCCTGAGATTCTCTCTTCTATCTCTTGTATTCTGTTGGCGATGCTTGCATCTATGGCTCCTGATCTCTTTCCTAGGTTTTCTATCTCCAGGTATGTCTCCCTTTGTGATTTCTTTATTGTTTCTATTTCCATTTTTAGTTTCTGGATGGTTTTGTTCATTTCCTTCACCTGTTTGATTGTGTTTTCCTATAATTCTTTAAGGAATTTTTGTGTTTCCTCTTTAAAGGCTTCTACCTGTTTACCTGCATTCTCCTGTATTTTTTTAAGGGAGTTATTTCTGTCCTTCTTAAAGTCTTCTATCATTATCATGAGATGTGATTTTAAACCTGAATCTTGATTTTCTTGTGTGATGGTGTATCCAGGACTTTCTATAGTGGGAGAATTGGGTTCTGATGATGCCAAGTAACCTTGGTTTCTGTTGCTTATATTTGTAGGCTTGCCTCCTGCCATATGGTTATCTCTAGTGCTACCTTCCCTCCCTATGTCTGACTGGAGCCTGCCCTACCTATGATCCTGGTTGTGTCAGAACTCCTCAGAGACTAGCAGTCTCTGGGATCCTGGGATCCTAAAATCCTGGGTGTGTCAGAGCTCCTGGGAGTCAAGCTGCCTCTGAGACCCTGAGATCCTGGTTTGACCAAGTTCCTATGATCCTGTGATCCTAGACATATTAGAGCACCTGGGAGTGGAGCTTCCTCTGGGTGTTGTGGGACTGGCTGAGGTGTTCAAGCCCAAGGTCTGCTCAGGGCACCAGCCCAGACTGGAAGGAACCATTGCTACTGGTGGGGCAGGCAGGGTTCCTGGGTCCCTGCATCCAGCTAGTTCCGTTGCTCCTGGTGTTGGGCAGATGTTGTGTTCTCCTCATCTCTGATCCTATGACAAAGTAGTTTTAAGGCAAGAAAGTTATTGCTAGAAATGCAAAAGGTGCTTCAATTCATCAGAAAGATGAAGTAGTTACAAACTTACAAATGCCATATAATAAATCTTCAAAATATACAATGGAGAGATTTACAATTAAATAAAACATTTTAAGGTGCCTTTTTTATTATTTACAAGATGAAAATAAAATAATAGGGTTGAGGGGAAAAAAGAATAGCATCAAGACATCAAACTGGTGCCCAATAGAGCTTTCAACCCAACAGATTAGTGTTTATGTCATTAGAAAATATTTTGAACACTACCAGAAGATAAAGTTTTCCATCAACTCAGGTACAAAATCTTTGATCTATAATAGTCCCCTGCCTTCATGGCACAATGTGCAGTAACAGCACAAACATTGTAAATGTACCAACCACTCTTAGATTTGACTTAAGACGCTCTCCATAAGATGGAACTTACTCTTAAGACAGCTCAGATACCTGAGAACTTAAGAGTAGATAGGTCATGGGCCTGGCAAAAAATCAAGTTGTTCTGTTAAAGGAATATAGCAATACAATTATTCCTAATGACATTCTGCTTTATCCATTGATCTCTGTCTCTCTCTGTCTCTGTCTCTCTGTCTCTCTATGTCTCTCTCTCTCTGTCTCTCTCTCTCTCTCTCACACACACACACACACACACACACACATCATTGCAAAAGCTTTTTCTTGCAGTAGATAGGATATAATATAGAGATCCACAAACAGAAAATGTGCAGAGATGATAGACTTTGGAACACCCAATTTTAAATGAGTTTTCTTCAGGAAACCTCTCTCTTCTGGGTTCAGGGAATTAGGAAGAAGAGGAGGTAGAAAGATTCTAAAAGCCAGGGGGATGGATGACTCCCAGGAAACTGTGACTTCCAGATAAAACAAGACTGGTAGACTATAAACTCAAAGAGACTGAAACACCATAGACAGGTCCAACAAAGGTCAAGGATACATGTCCCAAAATTAAGAAAGGTCAGAAGAACATGATCTCCTCTCCTAAACAACAAATAAATTAACTCGAGTTGAGGAACACTCAAAAAAAAGTAAAGACAAAACATCTTTTTGTTTGTTTGTTTGTTTTGTTTTGTTCAAAGAACTCTCATTAAATATTTAACCAACACTTAAGTGTAGGCCTCATATGTGGTAGTAGATAGCCTACACACATGTATTATTATGCCATTTCTACGGAGTTTTGTTTTTTCCTTGCTGATATTTTGATTACATCTTGGTTTCTGGCTTTTGTGCTTTTATGGGTTTTGTATGTATGTGTGTAGCTAATATATTTTTTTTGTTTTTTATATTTAGTTTTATTTGTCTGTTTGTTTTGTAAAGAGAGAAAGAAGGCAGGGAGTTTGTTCGATCGGAATGTGGGGAGGATCTGTGAAGAGTTGGTCAAGGGGAAATTGTGATCAGAATATATTGTATGAAAAACATCAATTTTCAATAAAAATGGAAAACAAAATTATTAAATAAAATACATGTTTAAAGTACATATAGAGAATTGTGTCTCTACGCTTTCTAGATATGCATATTGCTTTTAAGTACATTTATTTTTTTTTCACACCTATAAACAAATTCTGAGCTCTCAATCTCACAGAGATAACTGATTCTTTATAGAAAATCAGCTAACCACTAAATTGTTCAAGTTTAGGCATATTTAGAAATCGACAATTTAAGTTATGCATTTAACATCTCATGAGTCAAGGACTATTTTATTCTGGAAATAAATAATTTTATATAGGAAGATAAGAATAGATCAATTTGCATTTTTCTACTGCCAGTTGAACCAGCACCATTTATTGAAAATGCTGTCTTTTTTTTCCCACTGGATGGTTTTAGCTCCTTTGTCAAAGATCAAGTGACCGTAGGTGTGTGGGTTCATTTCTGGGTCTTCAATTCTATTCCACTGATCTCCCTGGCTGTCACTGTACCAATACCATGCAGTTTTTATCACTACTGCTCTGTAGTACAGCTTGAAGTCAGGGATGCTGATTCACCCAGAAGTGTTTTATTGTTGAGAATAGTTTTTGCTATCCTGGTTTTTGTGTTATTCCAAATGAATCTGAAAATTGCTCTAAGTCTATGAAGAATTGAATTGGAATTTTGATGGGGGATTGCATTGAATCTGTACATTGCTTTCGGCAAGATGGCCATTTTTACTATATTAATCTTGCCAAGCCATGCGCATGAGAGATCTTTCCATCTTCTGAGGTCTTCTTGGATTTCTTATTCATTCCTATCTCTTTGTACAAAGCTCAAGTCTAAGTGGTTCAAGGACCTCCACATAAAACCAGATACACTGAATCTAATAGAAGAGAAAGTGGGGAAAAGTCTCAAACACATGGGTACAGAGGAAAAGTTACTGAACAGAACACCAATGGTTTATGCTCTAAGATCATGAGTCGACAGATGGGACCTCATAAATTGCAAAGCTTCTGTAAGGTGAAGGACACTGTTAATAGGACAAAATGGCAACCAACAGACTGGGAAAATATCTTTATCAATCCTACGTCTGATAAAGGGCTAATATCCAATATATACAAAGAACTCAAGAAGTTAGACTCCAGAGAATCAAGTAACCCTACCAAAAATTGGGGAACTGAGATAAATAGAGAATTCTCAACTGAGGAAACTTGAAAAGCTGAGAAGCACCTAAAGAAATATTCAACATCCTTAGTCATCAGGGAAATGCAAATCAAAACAACCTTGTGATTCTACCTCACACCAGTTAGAATGGTTAAGATCAGAAACTCAGGTGACAGCAGATGCTGGCTAGGATGTAGAGAAAGAGGAACATTCCTCCACTGCTGGTGGGATTGCAAGCTGGTACAACCACTCTGGAAATCAGTTTGGCAGACCCTCAGAAAATTGGACATAATACTACCTGAGGACCCAGCTATACCACTCTTGGGCGTATACCCAGAAGATGTTCCAACAAATAAGAAGGGCACATGTTCCACTATGTTCATAACAGCCATATTTATAATAGCCAGAAATGGAAACAACCCAGATGTCCCCCAACAGAGGAATGGATACAGAAAATGTGGTTCATTTACACAATAGAATACTACTCAGCTATTAAAAACAATGAAATTTGCAGACAAATGGGTGGAACTTGAACTTGAAAGTATCATCCTGAGTGAGGTAACACAGTCACAAAAGAAAAAACATGGTATGTACTGACTGATAAGCGGATATTAGCCCAAAAGTTCGGAATACCCATGATTTAATTCACAACAACTGCTGGACTGAGCATGGGGTCCCAGATGGAGGATTTGGAGAAGGGACTGAAGGAGCTGAGGGAGTTTGAAGCCCCATGTAGGGAGCAACATTGTCAACTGTTCAGTCCTCCGGTGCTCCCAGAGAATGGACCACCAACCAAAGAATACACATGGAGGGACCCATGGTTCTGGACACATATGTGGCAGAGGAAGGCCCTGTTGGCCATCAGTGGGAGGAGAGGCCCTTGGGTCTGAGAGTGTTAGATGCTTCAGTATAGGGGAATGCCAAGGAAGGAATCTGGAGTTGGTAGGTGGGTGGGGGAATACCCTCATAAAGGCAGGGGGAGGGGATGGGATAGGACATTTTCAAAGGGGAGACTTGGAAAAAGGAAGACATTTGAAATATAAATAAAGTATCAGAGAGAGAGAGAGAGAGAGAGAGAGAGAGAGAGAGAGAGAACATACATTAATAATAGAAGGGAAGAGGGGCATAAAAAAGCAATTTTTTAAGAGGGCTGTAGAAATACCTCAGCACTTAAGAGCACTGACTGCTCTTCCAAAGGTTCTGAGTTCAATTCCCAGCAACCACATTGTAATTCATAACCATCTGTAATGGGATCTGATGTCCTCTTCTGGTGTGTTTGAAGATAGCAACACTGTTTTCATATACATTAAATATAAATCAATAATAAAAAGATTAAAAAGAAAAAAAGAAATAATTTTATGCTCAAAATAAATAGTAATAAATGGTACCCAATGGTGACAGCAAAACTACTCAAAACAAACAAACAAAAAATCTACAACTTTCAGAATCAATAACAGAATGAAATTTGAAATTTAGTTACCTATTTGGCTTAAGAAGTTTACAAGCAACATGTAAAACATTATATATATGTATGTGTATATATATATATATATATATATATATATATATATATATATATGGATATATAAAGCTAAGTAACAGCATAAAATTTTTAAATAAATAAGTGAAGCTAATTTTTTAAGAAAACCAATGTATACTAAATGTACTGCTAAAAATAAAAATAGAAAAATTGACAAAGTGTACCACCTTTATTTACTTTTTCTCAAGTTCTCTGTGAAATTAAAAAAAATAAGATTAAATCCAATTTAATGATTCTCAAATTAGAAGCTAATGAATCACTAACAGCAGATTATCAGTGTCCACTTAAGAGAAGAATTATAATATCCATTACTACTTTAGAAATTTTATATAAACAGCATATTTGAATATATATATATATATATATATGCATATAAAATTGTTGATGCCTTTATTTCAAGCACTTGGGAGACCGAAGCTGTCGATCTGTGTTCAAGGCCAGTCTGTTTTTCTGTTTTACAGAGTGAGCTTGAGAAAATCTCTAAAACCCAAAAAATAAAACTCAAAACAAAAAGAAACAAAAAAAGAAACAGTTTATTAAGTTGTTACATAAGCAGGATTTCAGGATTTTGCTGATATATATGTGATATATCATGCACACATACACACACACACACACACACATATATATAATGTGTATATATATATATCATATATATAATATATATCACACATATATATTTATTCTCTTGCTCATCTAAATTAACCACCATATATATATATATGATGAGCAAGAGAATCAAATAATACAGTCACAGACTTTCTCAAGCAGAGTCCATTTCAGAAAACTTGTTCCTCAAGAGTGTCAAGATGTCCAATAAAGTTACAGTACATATCAGTATTAGTATATGGCACTGGACAAAATTAACTAGGATAAAACTTGTGTTTATAACAAGGAATTAAAATGTTTTTACTTCCCCATTTTTAAGACATCATGCAAATGATTTTTTTGTGATTCCCCCTCCTCGTGCATTATAGGAATTTGATGGCTCGAGAAGCAAACACTTTCCCTCTGATGCAGTGCTCCCTTTTCCTTTCCTCCTTCATTTTCATTCCTTGTGGACAAATAGTTTTAAAGCCTAGCCAACTAGCAATCGAGAAAATACAGTTCCCAACTGAGTTAGGATAAAAAACAAGTTTAGGTCCTGGCTTCCTTATTTGTTCTTTAAGAATATCGTCTTGATCAAGAGTAAAAGTTGTCTTGTCCAGACATGTAAGTCAGTCAGTCAGTCAGTCAGTCAGTAAGTAAATAAATAAATAAAACAACCAAATGCGTCCTAATAAAACACAACCATATTTCAAATCATGACATCAAATGGGGGTACTGGCATTTTGTGCAAAAATACAATCAAATATTTCCAAATATTTAAAAAGAGAGAGAGAGAGAGATCATGTTCCTGACATCATAGAATGCAGAAAAATCAACACCAGATGGGTTAAAAGTCTTAAAGGCTGATCATTTTACACAAAATATTTGCAAGAAATGATATATTTGGTATGTTTATGAGTTCTAAGAAGTGAACAGATTCCTTAAATGAAACAAATACAGTTAAAATTCCATTTACTTGATTTACATTCAATGTATAAGTTCTGTTGATCAAGAAAAAATAATGTGGTTTGTATTTGTGTGATTACAAGAAAATTCACAATAAACCATTACAAGTATAAAATGTATACAAATGTAAATGAGAATGATGTAAGAGCACATACATACAAAAGACTTCTTAAAGTCACTGAGATATGGTAAACAGTCTACCAGCACAAGAGACAAAGTTATTAACACATATTGCACAGAAAAGACCTACCCAACAGTGAATCAAATATCTCCATCTAAATGAAGAAAAATTAAAATTAAAAAATAGAAACTAACATTTTACTAATTATAATAAAAATACTGTTTTAAAAATCAAATCTTATTAGGATTTGGAGAAATGTTTAATAATTTAAGTCTTTGTGCAGGTATAAAATTGAGTTATATAGAGTAAAAGTAAAAATATAAATTTTATAATTTCAGAAGTTATACAGTATCTTCATAAAAGTTCTAATCCAGTTGATCAGGTATGTACAATTGTTTCATAAAAGCATTTTAATTATAAAAGAAAAATTAATGAAATACATAATGATTATTAGGGAAATTTCAAAACAGCTTTTCATATTAAAATATTTCAGTTTACAAAATTCTAGTTCATAATTTTTATATATAAAAATAAAGATAAATATTAGTTGGGCATAATATTGAAGAAATCATGAAGCTGAATACAATTTTTGTAGGCTTCTAAACTAAGCAAAGTTAGACATATTAGTTTAGTAGAAAGAACACACAAAGAAGCACACAAAGAAGGACAAGGATTAACACATGGTTGAAAGCAGTTACAAACTATAAAAGAAGAAACTACTGGGTCGCTACATAGATTTGAATTAAAATTAGCAAAAAGAAACAGCAAGACTTTGACTTTTACTGTTTTGTTGTGCCATAGTAAATGTATTCACCAGGATACATGTAGATAGATGGAGAAAATATGCGAAGTATGTGTATATTACTTTATATACAAATATACTTGTAAAATGTCACATGTGTACACACACATGTACTCAGATGTACACTTATACAGACACATACCCACACACGAATGTACACACACAGATGTACACACACATATCAAAGACAACATCTGACTTTAGAAGCCATCATCCAGATGGCTTATTAAGTTGAAACATTAGTTTCTGGGTGGGCAAAGATAAAATGTTTGAGCATTTTATAGATTTACTACTTTGAGCTTTTCATCTGATCAGTTCGTGTTTCAGTCTCTAATGTATATCATTTTGTTAATCAAAAGAGTCATGGTTCAGAAATGGCAATAGTACTTCTCTTGTTGGAGTCTAACTAACTAGTCTTCTTACTTGAAAATCAATGAAGTCCAAATGTAGCCAGACAAGGCATATATATATTCCCTTTTTTCTACCTATAGTATTGTTGATAGGCTACTTTCACATCTTCTTTCAGTTTTCAAAACCAAATTATACAACTGAGGTAGGCTTGGACATATGCATAGTAAATACTTTGCAGTACAACATTTTATTAAATATTAAATTTAAATGAACAAACATGAGAAACTTAATATTAGATAGAAAGATATAAACATAAAAATATAAACCTCAGCCCACCAATTTTTCATAGGAAAAAGTTGTCTAAAGGAAATATTGTACCTCTTAAATCGGTTTTTGTGTCATTCATTGGTAATACAAAGACCTCAAGAAAGGTCAGCTACTCAGTTTGAGGTTTCTCATGTATATAAGATCATAAACATTTCTTTGATTTATGACATCATATGTCATAATCAATATTAAATTCGTGACCATCAGATGGGGGCACAGGTTCCATGCTTAATGCCTGATCAAAGGTATGTATTTGTTCTTTATATGCTTTTAGTTTTCATGTGTCTCTCTGTCTATTTAATCCTTTCACTCACAAAGATCAAACGTACAAATCTTCACATATTGACAATAATCTATCTATAGACTAAAACATATTAAATACAATAAAGAGTCTCCTTTTGGTCAATGAGCTTTACAGGCAGGAGGAAGGCATTGAACCATTAAACAAGAATTATAAGAATAAGGATAGCATTTTAGAATACTAAATACAAAGTTTAATTATTAAGTGAGATAGAAATCTCAGGACAAATAAGGAATATATTCCTTTTAAAAAGAGGAAGGGAAATATCAGAAAAATAAATGTAAAAAGAGTAGTACAAAGTGACTTTGGGAGCTTCCCTAAAGTGTACAGCAGGTGAAATGTCAGATCTTACAGACTAGCTATTGGTAGTTTATAGCTGATGAGGAAGGAAAAAACCTTCTTTGAAGGTGTGGCTGTTGGTAGGTTTTACATGTCATAGTGCTAGCTCCATACCCTCATATGTATCTACAGCAATAATTGGACATGGTACACTTTTAAAATACGAACAAGACTTGAAAGTAATTTGAAGGGATCGAGAGAAAAGTCAAAAGGAAATAATTGTATATGATCATATTTTGTTGATATATTATTAAATTCTGAAATAATATGTTGGGCCATGGCAAAATAAAATGAAAAACACCACAAATAAATTCACATATTGATAAACATTACACTTGATTTCTTATTGATTTCTATGAATATTGAAGTACTTCTGTTTGTATAGACACAGGCAATTTGATTATTACAATAAAAATGAAAAAAATTTAGTGTGAGTTTCAGTAGTAAAAGCCTGAAAAATATCTATTTTCCTTAGAGTATATTAATACAGTCTATGGGGAAAATATAAAAATTGATTTTAATGTTGAAGTTTAAAACTTAAACTTACCACCAAAATCAGCCTACATTTAAAAACAAGAACAACAACAACAACACAGGGTTTTATGAGGGTAGACATGTTACCTCCAGGCCCAGAAATACTATTTCGAGGCCCATGTATAAAAAAGTTTAGGATAAATAGTAATCACCTGGAGATATTAGTAGGAGAGAAGGGGGGGTGAGAGAGGGACAGGGACAGGGACAGGGACAGGGACAGGGAGATGGAGAGAGAGAGGCATACTTCTCCCATTTGCTCCAAGAGTTTCAGATAATGTAGGCCCGCCAGATCACATATTGCTTCTGAAGAGCAGTCCTGTAGACTAATAACTCCACTTCAACAAGATTCTTTGTTGCATTGGAAGAGCTGATTTTCTAGTCACAAGAGTGCTCTCTGGTGATTTACACCTCTCCTTGATTGATGACCCAACACTGATATTTCTATAGGATTCTCTCCCACCCTAACATTTCTCTGAACCCCTAATACTTGTTTAATGATGCCCAGACAAGGGAATGAACACACCTCTCTATAAAAGTGGGGTGGGCTGATACAAACATGCCATACCTTTATCATGATTTAGAGTTTCCTGCCAGAATTTTAGTTGCTTCTTCCTTGGTCAATACC